>JAMLFT010008591.1:0-13552 GCA_026544285.1 Pachyrhizus erosus | reverse complement strand
GCAGTATTAGGACAAAGGAAAGGAAAAGTTTCTCATGTGATATATTATGCAAGTAAAGTTCTAAATGAAACTCAAAAAAATTATACTACTATTGAAAACGAGTTACTTGCTATAGTATATGCACTTGAGAAATTTAGATCATATTTGATTAGGTCGAAAGTGATTGTTTTCACTGACCATGTTGCCATTAAGTAGTTGTTAATTAAGTCAGATTCTAAGCCAAGGTTAATAAGATGAATATTGTTGCTGCAGAAATTTGATTTAGAGATAAGAGATAAGAAAGGCGGTGAAAACCAAGTAGCTGACCATTTGTCTAGGCTTGCAAATGAGGAGGTGACTGTACATGAATTAGAGGTAGTGGATGAGTTCCCAGATGAAAAGCTGTTGACAATATGGCTAATTTTAAAGCTGCTAGGGTTATACCTGAGGACCTTGAATGGCATCAGAAGAAGAAATTCTTCAAGGATGCAAATCAATATGTGTGGGATGATCCTCATCTGTTCAAAATTGGTGCAGATAACCTATTGAGGCGGTGGGTTACAAGGGAGGAGGCCAAAAATATTCTTTGACATTGTCATAATTCACCATATGGAGGACATTTCAATGGAAAAAGGACTGTTGCAAAAGTCCTTCAATATGGATTTCATTGGCCTACATTATTTAAGGATGCACAAGCATATAGTAGAAATTGTGACAGTTGCCAAAGAACTGGGAGTATTTCCAGAAGGCATGAAATGCCACTACAAAATATTCAAGAGGTGGAAGTCTTTGATTGTTGGAGAATGCATTTCATAAGACCATTACCATCTTCATTTTCCAATGAATATATTTTATTGGCAATTGAATATGTGTCTAGATGGGTAGAAGCAATCCCAGGTCAGAAGGTTGATGCTAAAACAGTGATAAGATTCCTCAAGAGAAATATTTTCTGCAGATTTGGTACTCTTAGAACCTTAATTAGTGATGGAGGTTCTCATTTTTGCAATGTGTAGCTTCATAAGGTTTTAGAGCATTATGGAGTTAGACATAAGGTAGCAACAACTTACCATCCTCAGACCAATGGGCAAGCGGAGGTTTGTAACAGAGAAAGCAAGATAATCTTAGAGAAAACAATAGTCTCCTCTAGAAGAGATTGGTCAAGAAAGCTGGATGAAGCTTTATGGGCTTACTGAACTGCCTATAAGATTCCTACATCTCTCTCCTTTCCAACTGATCTATGGTAAGGCATGTCACCTTCTGGTGGAATTGGAACATAAAGCATATTAGGCATTGAAGTTTCTTAATTTTGATCTCAAGGCTTCTGGAGACATGAGAAAAATGAAGCTTAATGAATTAGAAGAAATGAGGCTCAATGCATACCAATCATCCAAAATTTATAAGGAACGAGTAAAAGCCTACCATGACAAGAGAATTTTGAAGAGAAAGTTTGAACCAGGTCAGTCTGTATTGTTATTTAATTCTAGGTTGAGACTTTTTCCAGGAAAATTGAAATCAAAATGGTCAGGTCCATTTTTGGTTAAACAAGTCAGAGCATATGGAATAGTGGAAGTGGAAGATCCTAAATCACATAGAAGCTGGGTGGTCAATGGCCAACGACTTAAGCATTATCTAGGTGGTGAGGTTAAAAGGCTCATCTGATTCACTTAAATGATCCTTAGTTGATACAAACGTCAAGCTATATGACGTTAAACGAGCGCTTTCTGGGAGGCAACCCAGCTGGTATTTGCGTACTTTTGTTTCAATTTATTTGTTATCATTTGAATTAGAATTATGTTTTCTCTGTTTTTATAGATTCTAGGAACCATGTTGAACAATTAAATCGTTGCATGATTTAGTAACATTCATATCCTAGTATTTAGAAGTGAGAATTGACATTCAACAATTGTTTCAAGTAGGCAAGCAAATTTGTTTTGAAAAATTTTGAACCCAAGAGAAGCAAATTTCGCTTGTGCAAGCCCAGATCTGGCCTGAGCGAAAACACTTACAAATTTTATTTGCTCTCGGGTTGATTTTTGCTTTAGTGAGCCCAGCTCTCACTTGAGCAAAAACATTTGCAACTTGTCATTGCTCTCGGATTGATTTTCGCTTGAGCGACCCATATATCGCTGAAGCGAAAACACTTACGACCTTAGAGTGCTCTCAGGCTGATTTTCGCTTAGGCGAGCCCATATCTCACCTGAGCGAAAACCCATACAAATTTTAATTGCTCTCAGGTTGATTTTTGCTCGAGCGAGCCCAGTTCTCGCTTGAGCAAAACAGTAGCGACTTTTCATTGCTTCCAAGTAAGATATCGCTTGAGCGAGTCAAAAATTCGCCTGAGTGAAAACAGGTGCGACCTTTGAGTTGTCTCAGGAAACTTTTTGCTTGAGCGAGTAGGAATCTCGCTTGAGCGAAAATAATTACAACACTTCAGTGCTCTCAGGTTAGATTTAGCCTGAGCGAGATGAATCTCGCTTGAGCGAAAATACACCTACTATGTTTTGATTTGCTCAAGACACTTTTCGCTTGAGCGAGGGGATATTGCGCTTGAGCGAGGGGATATTGCGCTTGAGCGAGAGTTGCAGAAATGAAACGACACCAGCTCTACATGTTTCGCTTGAGCGATAGTTGTGTCGCTTGAGCGATAGTTGTGTCGCTTGAGCGAAACTTAACTAAACAAACAGAGCGTCGCATCTCGCTCAAGCGAAAGTAACTCGCTTGAGGGAAAATTCAGTTATACACAGAACGTCGCTTCTCGCTTGAGCGAAAGTAGCTCGCGTGAACGAAAACTAACTTAAACATGCAGAGCGTCGCTTCTCGTTTGAGCGAGACATCGACGAATTTGTTTTTAAAACGGGGTGCGAACAGAGATGTTTTTCTTTGTTTTAGCTTGAGCGTGAGAATTTCGCCTGAAATTACATCAATCTTGTGTGATTAGTTCTACTCCTTCCTGCTTTCTGCTATAAGTTCATTGAGTGTCATTGATAAGGTACGTGCTTTTAATTTTTCCAATGTTCTCAGTATTGGATTATAAACTTTGGGTATATGAGTTTTTGTTCAGTAGTTATTTGAATTAATGTGCTCATAATGATATTGTTGCAGTTACTCCTTTCATTTCAAAATTCTCATAATCTTTGGATGTTTATTTTGCAGTCGAAGATGGGTCGTACAAAGTCAATTGCTGCAATAAATCTTTCCCGTTTCAACAAAGGCAAAAGAGCCAGAGTGGAGTCATCATCACCTCTCCAAAAGTCCTGCACGCAACAGAGAAGTGCAGGACAGGTACAATGAGATCAAGAACTGGTTGTTTATCTCTGAACGCAAAGTTCATCTGATGCTGGAAGAATGCGACCTCTTCTTAAATTTCCTGCAGCGAAGAAACTGGATGAAGTTGGCTAACCCCGTATCGAAATATGATCCAGAAATCGTTCTGGAATTCTATGCCAATGCTTGGGCAGAGGGGGTTGAGTCAAAGCTCTCCAAGGTCTAGGGAAAATGGATTCCCTATGACAGAGATTCCATTAATGAATTTATGGGAAATCCATTACAGATGCCTGAGGATCGCTAGTGCACCTACCAGCGTATGAGGTCTGAAATTCACGGATTCAATGATACAGAGGTTGCCTGCGAGCTCTGCATTCCAAATAAATCCTATCAGATGGGACATATGGGCAACCCATTGAGAGTTCAGCGGAAGGATATTAAGACTCTCACTCAAGTTTGGATGACCTTCCTCTTGGCCAACATTGTCCCCATTGGTCATGTCTCTGATCTAAATGTACCCAGATGTCATCTGTTGTTCTGCATCATGAAGGCGGAGTACTTTGTGGATGTGGTAAAAATAATCTCTGATGTGATGTATAAATTTTTCAGGTTCGAGGTAAACAAGAAGAATGAGAAGGCTAAGGGGTCATTGGGATTTCCAGCTCTCATCACTGCTTTATTCGAAGCTCATGGGGTAGAGGTCAACCCTACTACAAAAATTTGACCAACTATTGATAGAAGATTCATTGAGCAAAATTGCATAAACAGTTAAGAGAACCAGCAGGTTCCCACTCCCCAACCACAGTCTTCTCAACCTCCTGCAGTTGACCCCCCAGCCTCTCAATAATAGGGATCGTCTTCAGCCCCCTCTGTGGAATCGTTGCTCATGCAACAGATGTCTTATCTCTGAACTACAATGGAGCACTTGCATCTGCAACAGAGCTCGAACCACAGAGGCATTATGCACATTTACCAAGGACTTTACCATAGCCATCCTGCAAGACAACCAAACCCGTGGATGCACCCTGATGAGTTCAACACCTGTGTGTCTTGGCCTGGGGACAGACCAAATTTTTTAGGGGAGGCAAGAGCCAATGAGGATGGAGCTGAAAACATCCATGAGTACTTTATAGAGGGTACACAGATGGGGGAAGAGCTAGATGGAAATGAAGCTACAGAGGATCCAACTTAATTCCAGAGTGACGAGTTCGACTCGGAGGAGCTGGACAGACTTTTGAGAGGGAAGTGACATTTCATTTTCTTTTTATTATTTTCCTCTTATTATTTTCTGTTTAGGATATATAAAAAAAATAAAAAAACATTTGATGATTGTAATATTTTGTTATGCATGAATTTAAGTAATAATTAGTTTAATTTGAGTTGCTTAATTAGTTAATTTTAAAAGTTTTTAATTTTTGTTCTTGTTTGTAGTTCATAATTAGTAGAGTGTTGTTATATTCCATTGATGTGAGATAAATGACACAAATTTTTGAAATAGCAAAATTTTTTTGAGAATTATTAAAATTCTGCTTGATTGGTAGTTGAAAAGAATTCAGACTTTAGCAAATGTTCTAAATTAGAATAACTGAAGGATTAAGCAAAGATTGGAAAAAAAATTGTGGTTGAATGCATGATTCACATTGATTTGGGATATGAGTGCATGAAAATGGAACAAGATAAATGGTTGAGAACAAGGACTGAAGAGGAACTAAGGAGTTAGACCAAACAACCAAGTGAGTGTGTGAACTCATAAACAGTTAGAGAGTTCTATGGATAATTGTCAGTTGATGTTGCTTGATTTTTTTTGTCATTCTACATCACAAAATAAAACATGAAAATGATTGAGGCATATTTGTAAACTCAAGGCCAAATAACTAACCTATGTGTGGTATGACAATGTTTTTGAGTGATAACCCATGTGAGTTGAAAAATTATTCATGATAACCTACCTTGCCATGGACATACACTCTTCTTACCCACTCCTCCTATATACTCTTCCTACCTTTATAGCATGCTTAGGGAAGGAGAACATAGGTGCAATTGGGATACATGAAAGAGAATGATTGGTGTTGATTGTAGTTATTTAGGATTGAGAAGATAAGACTCAGTAAATTACCCTCTAAAAAAGTATATAATTCTCTTTCTCTAAAAAAAAAAGAGAAAAGTGAATTACAGAGAAGAGAAAGAAAATGGTGAAAGGTGGACTACAAGGAATTTATAACAGATAACACAAAGGAAGTTATGTTTGAATTGTAGATATGTTCTCCTTTCTTGGTGTGAAATTTTCCACTAAAAAGAAAAACAATATTATCAAAAACACCTAGCCTCATTGCAATCCTCATTACAACCTTCATTACAACCCTTATGAAGACCTCAAGATTCATGTTTACTTTGTGTGTAGGATTTGATGGAAAAATGAAAGGCAACCTTGATCTGCTCAAGAACTCAATAGAAATGAGAAAAACACTCACCTGTGAGGAATTAAGAGAGAAACTCTTTAGTTAAATTCTCAGTCCATGTCCTACCTATTTAGATGGGAAGTTGATTGTACCTGTACCCTATTTTGATTGGATTTGGAGACACCATAGCTTTTTATTTTAATCTGTTGTTCGATGCATGAAAGTTATTTTGATGATTGAACCATAAGTCTGAATTGAAAATTATCATCATTTGGTAATAGGGGCAAATTTTGACTTCTTGAATCTATTACCTTGCTTGAGGACAAGCAAGATCCTAGGTTGGGAGAAGTTGATAATTGTCACTATTTAATACATTTATGTGAGAAAATTTGAGACTACTTTTATTAAAATACATGTTTTGAGTCTAGAAATAAATAGAGATATTTAATCTCAATTTTATATGAATTTTTAGGTAGCTGAGGAGCAAGAAGATAGTTAAAAAGAATCTCGCTCAAGCGAAAGTATCTCGCTTGAGCGAGAATGATCCAGAGAAGCTCAAACAGAACTCGCCCAAGCTAAAGCGTTCTCGCCCAAGTTAAAAGGAATCTCGCTCAAGCGAAATTATCTCGCATGAGCGAAAATGATCTAGAGAGCTCACTCAGCAGAGAATCTCGCTTGAGCGAGACATATCTTGCTTGAGCAAGATAATCCTTTCTCAATTTTATGTACATTTTCGCTTGAGCGAAAATATCTCGCTCAAGCGAAAAGTCACTTAGGTCAGTATGGATAAAGTTTAAAAAAGAGAGGGAAACAAAATTGAGGTATCTTGGAGAGAAGAAAACATATCTTGCAGCAGAGACGGCTACCATGAACGGCTAACTTCTTCCTTGAGGGATTGAATGTAATCTATTCTAACTCAATTGTATTTTGGTGATGGTTATATATTAATTCTCTTTCTTTACTTGTTCTTGGTATTTCAGTTTTACTCTTATTGTTGACTTCTATCTAATCAATAGATTTCTTATTTTTATTCTTATATATGACTGGAAAGTACGTGTAAGAATTAGATCTAAATGGAAATACTTGATATATTGTAATGCTAGGAATAAATTTCAACATATCAATTACCTAAGAGCATTCGGATTTAAAGCTGGTTAATTTTCTGGGCAACTAAGGGATTAATGTTTGGAAAATTATCTCTAGAATTTCATACTTGAGAAATCAATGTGAATGATTTAGAATGTGGTATCAAGAATAAGTATTGTGAGTATTATATGTGATTTGAAATACAAAGTGCAAGAAAGTAAGATAGAATACGTTCAATCCCAAATCCATAATTGAAATTTTAAAAATCAAGTTTTTGTTAAATCATATTCTGTTTGTCATATAGTTATTTTGAAAACCCAATGCCAATTTAAACCAATTATTTATCCATTTATTTATACTTAGAGAGATTTACAACATAAGAATTTTTATTGAAACTATTCCTTGTAGGTACGACATTCGTACTTGAAAAAGTACTATACTATAATTGAATCGGTACACTTGCCGAAGAAAGAAAATAGTTAACCGGAACATGTAGGAAATTATAAGTTTAAATTACATCTAATGAACTAGTATTTCCCTAGTTTTGGATAAATGTATGAGAACATTTGATATTTTGGAATAAGGTTCAAATAGTTGTACTATTAAATTCTATTGAGTTAGTAATATTCAATTATATGTTGCATGGACAACATGATAACAGATAGGTATCCTTAAATTGTAACTCCTTGACATTTAGAGTTTTAAATTTTATAAGATTAATTCACAATAAAAAAGAAAAATACTTGGCATAAATAAAAATCTATTTAAACTAGATAAATAAAAAAGAGCATTAAATTTTTTTATTGGAATTGATCAATTCAATTGAATGTTGATTATTTGTCAATGACCAATTAGTTTTAGTTAATGGAACTATAAAATGATTGAATCTCTATTGTGGGTATGAGTAAACCCATTTTATTAGTTTACTATTATATTAATAACCGTTAATCAATTTATAAGAATTTTAACATTTTACCTTAATTCAAACTTATATGAACAATTAAAGAAAAATTAGGAAAAAAAAGAATTGTTAATTCCTTACCAAGGTTTAATAATAAAATTAAGAGATTATCAACTCTTATAATAACTCTGGAATTTGCTTAATAACAATTAGAAAAATTGAGATTCTCATAAAGTCATCACCTTAGGTTCCTAAATTGAATTCCTTTTGTTTGTCTACTACTTGTTTTATTATGTTTTCTTCATCAAATTTTATTCCTATTGTTTAATTCATTGTAAAATTGGATTATTTAGGAACTTCTTTTAGCCCTTTGGGTATGATGTCCTGACTTAGGTCTATTATAACTACTACGTAGGATACGCTTGTCCTAAATGAACTATTTTGGATGCATTAGTATTGCCTACAAACTTAAATTTAATTTAGACTAAAAAATAAGGTTTAATCCATTTGAGAGCCTAATTTATACAAGTTTTTTTTATGGGTTAAGCCTAATTGAAAATTAGGCTAAAAAGACTTATATTTAATTCTTGCTAAAAATTTAAAGCCTAAGTCTTATGTTCCATCAAGTAGGTTCGGGTTAAACTCATTGTGGGTTAGATGTGTATCAAAGGTTATAGTTGATCACATTAAAATCCCTAGATATAATTCAACTTCTAAAATAGGACTTAAGCTTGGAAATACTAGTTTGTTCGAGCTTTTGCAAGGTAAGCCAAAATCAAGGCATGAATGCATGGTTGGAATAGGTAAAAATTGTAAAAAGTTTTATTTTCTAAAAAATAAGTTATTTTCTTGAATATGAAAATTTGTAGTTTATGATGACTTTTAACTTTGTTTCTTTTCAATTCTTTTTCTTATGTAAAAGCCAAGTTTTTGTTGCATTCAAATGAAATTAATTATCTTAAAACTAATTTTTTTAGCAAACTTACCTAAACAAAAATTGATTACGATTATAAAAAAAGTATAACAATAATCAATTATACATATAATTGATAAGTAATTTCGTAGTGATCCCAAACACATCCAATATTAAGTGTTTGACTAGGAAGGTATCTCTCCAAAAGCTACACTTTTTTCTCTTAAAAAGAACAAATTTTGCAATTTGATTCCTAGACTTGTCAGTTTCATCCTTGCATAAAATCCATTTGAATAAATGGTTAAATATTTAGTTTTCTTTCTAAAAGGACAATATCACATGCATTAACTTGAGTTGGACTTATAAGGGACTTCATATATTTTTTTATTTGTTGATTATTAGAATATAGCCACTAGCTAATAGGGAATTAGAATAGTTTAGATAAATTTTGGTAGAATGACCTAATAACCACTAGCCCAAATTAGTCATGAATAAAAATAAATAATAAAAAATAATATTAGGACTAAGGACATTCTATAATCTTTAATTGTTTTTATTTGATTAAGCAAAATAAGTTTTATAAACTTCATAGAACATTATTTTACAATCATTAATGTCTTATTTTACATATATTTGACATGCTCTTGTGGAAGTTTGTCTTTTTTAAGTTATTTTTGTGATATTAGCCTTATTGAGACTAAGTGTTAATTTTTTCTATTTTTTGCATTTTTAGTGCACGAGTCATTTTCAGCAAATAAAGCTTCAACATGTTCTAAATTTTATGAATTGTATACTTATGTTTCTTTTGGGTATAATTATGTGTTAATAGTCCAATAAGTTTGTAAAGATTTTATGTTTAGATACTTTTGAGAAGTTAGTTGGTTGGTTAGTTAGTTGTTCTATACAAATACACACGTAATGGTAACAAAGCAAATCAGATATAGTTGTAACAAGTTTAACTCATTTTGAGAAATGAGTTAAAAGTTAGTTTTGTGGTTATTTTATCTTCTTCCTCTTCCTCTCAAATTTTTTTCTTTTATCTTTTTCTACTCCATTTTTCATTTTTCTTGAGGAGCTTGCTTTTGTGATAACCATGGAAGGCTAATCACATTTTCAATAAGGATTCTAAAGCTTAAGTAAATTTGAGTTTTTTTATGCTTCATAATTGAATTTATGAATCATGTTTTTTTCTGCTTTTTTCTTTTTAATTTTTTGAATAAATGCATGATTATGTTTTATTTGAGAAATTGAATTGAAATTAGAGTTAAGATTGATTAATCATTTCATCGTAATTAATTAATTGCTTGTGTTAATTCAAATAGTGATAAAATTAATCTAAATTCAGAAACACAAATGTATTTCTAATTTTGATGAATGAATGTGAAATGATAATTTCATGATTTTCAATTGAATTGCATGATCATGAATTCTTTTTATCTTTTCTAGAATTGTGATGAATTTATTGAAACATTGGATCATTGAGTTGTCTCTAAAATTTGTTTTACAAACCCTAATTCTACTCTTAATATGTTTTTAGCCATTGAATTAAACCTAAATTCCTCCTAATTTCTAATTGAAATCTTATATCAATGGATTGTGTCTTTGTTAATATGATTTATTGAAAAATTAAGTGATTTTGATAGTATTTTGACGAGTGGTATCAAACTTAATAAGATGATAAGCATTTTCATAAATATAGGAAATAAGTTTTACATGCTTGACAAGATGATTCACATTTTTATAAGACAAAGAAAAACAACGTTTCATTATACCTACAATCTTGTGAAATGTGTATAGTCTTATTGCCTTGTAGGAACAAAACACATATTCAATTTGAAGCATGACTAAAAGTGTATTAATGAAGATTCATAGAAGTTAAACATGGACAACTCACTTTTTGTCTTAAAAGACGCCTTTACCTGCCCAACAATGTGGCACAACATTAGTATGAGAAGATGATGATAAACAAAGTGTTTATCTTATCAAAGTGACATATTGATGAAAAGTAATCAATGCAACATTAAATGCTCTATCATTCACTTTCAAGCCTTGTTGATTTGAAGACAGACAGAGATACAATAGTCTTATAACAACCATATTTTTCAAGATGCCTACAATACTAGAAATTTAAAGAATAAAAAAACTCTTTGATTGTGAATCATTTGTCTATTTTTTTTTAGTGTCCAAAGACATACACTAGAAATTCATCTTGTACATGTGTCTTCATAAGACAATATAGTTTTTAAATTTTTACCCTTACCTTTTTCTAAGTGAAAACAGTTAAAACTTGAAAAGGTTTTATGTGTTAAAGCATACTTGCAATGCTTTTTAAATTAGTAAAAGTCGTTGTGAGACACCAATGACAAGATGTAGTCTTGCATTTAGTATGAAAACTTTGGGTGGTTATCTTTTTATCTATCTCTCTTACAAATTTAGTGTAAGTTTTAATTTGTAAGGAAAAATATTTTTTCTTAGTATTAAAAAACTTTAATAAGATCTTAAGTTTTATGTTTAAAACTATTTTAACCATCATCCTACTTATAATTCAATACATTTGAAAAGATTTGCAAAATAATTTTTAAAATACAACACAATGTCTCTTCTTATGTTTTTCTATGACTTACAAATAAAATATACACACAAATCAATCTATATTGGCCTATATTTTAGGACCCATAATTTTGTTAGCCCATCTAGTGAAGTGAAATTGTCCCAAATTTTTTAAGTACAATTGTTAAATTCACCTCCTTTATTTACTAAGTGTACCTCGTTTTATATATTTAGGTGTTTTATTTTCATAATTTCCTTTAAAACTAATTTTCAGATTCAAAGTTGCAGAATCCATAAATATATTTCCAAAAGCTTTGTTTTCAAAAATTGGCTCATGTAGGTTGTTTTGAAGGTTATGAAAAGACATACAAAAACATCTAACCTAGTATGGGATTATGAGTTTGACAATTTCTTCAAAGTGATCGTGGCTGAAGTGTGTTCATATTGCAATTGCAAGTTCCAAAGAGAGAATAAATTAAATGACTCGTAAATTGTCACTATATCTTTCAATAGTGACATACCAAAACAAAAATTTAACTGACCTAAACAATAATGACATCCTCGAGAGTGTTCTCTATCTACATTATTAACAAAAACTAAATTGGTTCGAAATGGAAATAAAGGTGTATTAGTAAAATAAGAGTGCAATTAGCAATTGTCTTTTATTAGACCTAAATTTTAGAAGTCCAACCCAACTTTATTTAGACACTTGCTACTTACACTTGCATATTTTGCTAAGTACATCATTTCTTCCTTTTTATTTTTTAATTACCAATTTTAGTTTTACACCTTGACACACCTTCCTTTCACTAAATGTCCCATCAATTGAAATTTCATTAGACATTGTATTAGTATGATATTTCATGTTTATATATGGATGAAAAATAAATTAAAAATTAAATAAATATTTGACGAGATAAAATAAAATAAAATAATACTATAAATTAATTTTGGAATAATATATACAAAATTAGTAATAATATATTTCTAGAAATATTTCTTAAAATTAGTATATAATTCTAAAAATCTCATTATTTATATTATTTTAAAAAGTGATTTTTAATAACTAAAATAAATAAATTCAAATAAGTCCTATTAATTGACACTCAGAGCATAGTAATCCACTAAAAATTAAGATGTAAAAAGGGAAAAAAATAAAATAAAAATAGGCAACTGGAGAGACACATTGCCGCCGAAACTGGCAACATTTGAAATCTAAACTCCGAAACTCGAAAATCAAAAGGATTGGCTTAATTTCATTTGATTTTCATTTCATTTGTGTGAGAGAGAAAGATGAACGAGAACAAAGCTGGGGCATCGTTGGATTCCTTGATGTCTTCCTTCAATGCTCGCATAACGCAGCTTCAGGAGCTCGTCATTGCACGAAACAGTGAGTTCCGTTAATTCATTTCATTTTATTTCAACCTTCCAATTATCTGTGTTTTTCTTTCTATTCATCCAAACGCTCTTTCGGAAACGATTCTACAGTGTACCCCGCCACCGGCGTCGCGGATCTGTCCGCGGTGGACGCGGCGGTGAGCGCCATGGAGCTTCAGGTGAAGGCCATCAAGGACCGCCTGCGCGAAGAGGCACAAGCCATTCCCAAAACCAAGGCATGCTCATCACTCTTTCTCTCTCTCTTTTTGTTTGTTGTTTTGAATGAGTCGTTAATTGTTAGCTCGTTAGTAAGGGGGATTCCAACCTTATGACCTTAGGAGCTATGTTAAGAAGATTATTGAAATAAGTTACAATCATTTTATAAGTCTCAATAAGTTTAGCGAAAGAAACAAACTATGATTCTTTACATTAGAGACAATGGTAGAGGTAAACCATTGGTGAGATTAAACCCTATTGCTTGGAAATATCAAATTTTTGTATAGATTTTGCTGTTTGCCCTTATTATAGATTGATTTGTGTTGTATTGATCGGGTAGTTAAACTATTAATTTTCAATTGATGACCGTTGAATTTGTTTATTGGTCTTATTGTAGAAACTGATCGATGCATCACTGCGGCAGCAAAAGAAGCTGCAGAGTATGTCTCTTCACGTTCCCTCCCAAGTGGCTGATAGGGTGACAGTGTCACATTCGGAAACTAGTAGATGGTAATTATATATTTTCTTGTTTAGTATGTTGCGTGTTTTGCTTAATGAAGTTTCAGAGATATATCATCCCTGCTCGAGCAGATAAGTGATTGTAGTTAGTGCTGTTCCTCAGTTTGTTTCCTGAATTTTCTGGACAAGACTCTGGTTCATTTGACGCCTTGAAGCTTGATGAGGAGCCTGCAGCAGTACCTAAGGTAAGTGAGAACTGCTTTTTGTACAAATATCATTTTGTTTCACGCCTAACATGGTCTCTGGCCCCCTAATTCCATGAGACAAAGCCTGAATATTTATTAACTGTATGCATCATCACTATTAATTTTCTTGAAATATGCTAATGGTTTCTTGTTTTAAATAACT
>JAMLFT010008590.1:0-13553 GCA_026544285.1 Pachyrhizus erosus | reverse complement strand
ATTGTGATAAATTAAATAATTAAATATTATAAATAAAAATAGAGTAATAATTTTAAAAAAATACTTTTAATACTGAATTATTTTTGGAGGATAAATTTAATTTTGTGGTATGTTTAGTTATTCTTAAATGTGTTTTTTATTCAAATTATTTTTATGAATTCAGTTCTTAAATTTAAGTTTAAGTTAAATTTAAATATGTAAACTTTAATTCAAACATATATTTAATACATGTTTGGATTAAAGTTTACAAAATTAAATTTTAATTAAGTTTAAGTTCGTAAAAACAATTTATATTTTATTGATAAAATTTTATTATACTTACATATTTTTAAGACAATCAAACATGTCATACAACTAAATTTATTATTTAAAAATATATTTAACACTAAAAATACTTTTCAACAATTAACTAAATATAATCTGAATTGTGTTGCCAACTCAACTCTTCTTTATTTTCAATAATTATTTTTATAAAGGATATGCATCTTAACAAAAAATATTCTGTTCGAGTAAGTATTAATTAAATTAAAATAATTTTACATCAATTAATTTCCTCACTTGATAATTGTATTTAATTATTTAATTTTTTATAATATTTTATTACTAATTATCTTGCTTATTAAATTAAGAAAATTGTTAAATAATTTTATATTTTCAAGTATTAATAGCTTTGGAAACAACAACCGCATCATGAAAACAACGTGTACCTAAATCTTACAACCAGGAAACAGCTCAGGACACTGGGTGCGATTTGGAGAGATTTGGTGCTTTTGATATTTTACACGTAAGAGATCATATGAAAGTTTCTAAAAAAAGTATGGGGTTATGATTATTGGAGGAACAATACTGTTTTCAATAATTTCAAATTTTCTTACAACATTTTATTGTTAATTTTCTTACTTAGTAAATCAATGAAATATTACATTTTATTTTTTTTATATTTTAAGATATTAAATATATTTAGTTTATTTTAAAATTTTCTATGGCATCTTATGAATCTCCAAAAAAAATATAAAATATATTTAATATTTTTATTATAAGATATTAAAATGGTAGTAAGATAAAACAGTAAATAAATATAAATCACTTAATACATTTTTTTTATTTAATTTTTAACATTATCTTCTTTTTGTTTCGAATAATTAATAATGGGAGGTTCATTTTAGAAAAATTCTCATACTTCTAATCATTAGAAATAAAAATAATGGTTAAACATGTTTTTAATTCTTATAAATAAATAATAAGTTTATTTTTAATCTTTTTATTTTTAATCATCAATTTTTTATTCATCATTTTATAAAAATTGTCAAAAGTGAATTTGATTATAGATTTCGTTAATAGTTTTAGTCATTTTGATGTTAATTCTAGTATGCTTGATCCTAATTATAATCAAGTTGGTCCTGTTATACTAAATCATGTTCTACTGATGTTGGATTTGTTTACCATTTATTTTAAATTTGACTAACTTTTGACATATTTTATAAAATGAGACTCCAAAAATCGATGATTTATAAAGAGACTAAAAATGAATTTTTTCATATTTACAAGTAGGAATAGGAATATGTCAAGCTATCAACCAGGACATATACCTCCCTGGTTTAACAAAAATGCTAGGCTTGGCCTTTTTCAAAAGCCCATTAAAATAAGCTTGATTTTGACTTATAAAAAATGTCTATTAAGTTTGATAGGTTGACTAGTTTATTCATTTATATATAATAAAAAATTAATATACATAATTATACTTTTATATTTACTATCTTAATAAGTTAATAGTCTCGTATCATAAATAAAATAAATTTTTGAGATATAAAATATTATTATTAAAATAAATTTTATTTTCTTTACTAATCAAGTTTGTCTCATAATTCAACTTTTTATATCGAAATCGTCTAAATTAAGTAAAACCAAACTTTTTTTTTATCAATTTTATTTACAAAATAGGTCTTTAAATAGACTAACAGGCTAGGTCATACTTTTTAAAAATGTCAAATCAAACCTAAAAATAAAGCATTTGATAGGCAATAAGCTAGGTCAAACCATAATTTTTTATAACAGGCTATACCTAATTACACAAACCATAACTTGACCTATTTTACCCCTATTTATAGAGACTAAAAACATGTTTTACAAAAGAAAGCTCATGAAACAATTATTTAAGACTTAAACAATTGGGTAAAATTATAAAAATAGTTTAATATTATATGTTAAAATACACTTTTACTTTTTTATTTTCTTTTTATTATATTTAGTTTGGTCTTTTATCTTTTAAAAAAATCAATTGAGTGATTTATATTTTCAAAGTAAGTAAAAATGGTAATTTCAAATTAATAATTATTTTCAATTTTGGAACACAATTTTAAACTTGTTTTTGACAAATTCGAGATGTGAAACTTATCCAATTAGATTGAAGTATACAAAAACTATAAGATCTAAATGTTCAAACCAAAAAAGGTCATAAACAAGGTCAAAAATGCATGAAAAACGAATCCAATAATTGTTAGATAAAATGACTTATTTCATAAGGATTTTTTTTTTGGAATCCGTAATATAACAATGTATGATTAGTTGTGTTCTTTTGTCTCTTATTACTAAAAAAAATTTTAACACATGATTATAGAACAACGTTGTAATATAAATCAAGAAAATAAAAGGATGAGAGATAAAAGAGAAACACAATATTTATACTGGTTTGATTGCAGCCTGAAATCTACATCCAGTGTTATCTAAGACAACTTGCGCATGAACCTAATCCATTATTGAATTTGTATATACACAAACTCATATACACATGCACACCAAATGCAATATACTTCTTAAAAGGCTATAAAGAAAAACTAATGCAATGTAGAAAACCTACAAACATGCAATACAATTGAAAACCTACCCTAAAATGAAAATCAAAAGAAAGTTTAAGGAAAGAATTCACCTTGAGCGAAGACATGAACAAATAAATTTTTTCTTATGATAATTTCATATTCCCTTCATGTAACTTGAACAAGATTCATTTATTCCATGATGATTAAAGAAAATTTGATTCAAGTGAATTCTTAGATGATAATACACAATTTCAAGATTCTCTTTGATAAAAAAAACTAATTGATATGAGAGAAAAAAGTATATTTTAGAGATACTTCAAAATTGTGTTTATATAGTTTTCTAAATTGAAATAATCGATTATTATTAAGGATAATTGATTATTTTGTTCTCATTATCATTTGGAAACATTCATGAACCAAATAATTGATTGTATTATGAAATAATTTATTAACTATGCGAAACTCAATTCAATTTCTAGTACAAACAATCAATTATTTCAAGTGGATAATATATTATTTTCAAAACAATTTGATTTTTTAAAAAAATTAGAGTTTGAGATAATTCATTAATATGAGTGGCTAATTCATTATCATTAGTAGATAATCAATTACATAAGTAGATAATTGATTATTTTGTTCTTGATTGAGATCTAATTCTTTTTAAAGGATTTTTCTCCTAGAATCAATCCTTATTACTGAGAATCAATGGTTGATAAATAAAAACATGACAAAACGAAAGTATATTTAGTATATATGCATGATTCACAAATATTCACATATTAAAAATATAATAACCATCTTAAAAGACTAGAGTTCATACTTAGAGTAGAGATTTTATAAACTACAACATCATCATCAAAACTATAGGATTTTAAATTTACATAAAAACAACAAGTCTTCTTTTAATCCTTACACGAACAACTAGGAAACTAAAAAATCTAATATCATTTTTTTTATTTATGAGACTCATTTTTCACACGATTATTACCATGTTTATGACTCTTTTTCAAATATTAGTTAGTTTTATAATTTTAATGTAAGTGAATATAATCAAACAAATTTCACATATCAAATTAGTAAAAAAAAGATTCAAAATTATGCTCCAAAATAAATAAAAAATATCATTGTGTTCGAAAGGACCATTTTTGACTCACTTTAAAAATAACCTTTTGGTCCCTATAAAAAGAATATTTTTTAATATAGTCCTTTAAAGTTTTTTTTTAAGTTTAGCCCTTTAAATGTTTAAAATTTTTTATTCTAATCCTTACTTTCAAATTACAATGTTAATTAATGATATAATAACAATTTTGATAGTTCAATGACTTATCATACATTTAGAAAGTCTAACAAGATAGTTATGTGTAATTTCTTTTTTCAGTAAATTGTATATTTAGATCCCTATTTTTTTTAAAAAGTTAATGAGAGATTTAAAAACATAGCTTGACAAAAAAATATTACATATAATTGTCATGTTAGACTCCTTAATGATATGAAAAATCAGTGTGGACTGTTAACATCACTATTATGCATTTAAAATAACTAAAAGTGTATTTTAGTCAATATTATATTTTTAACATGTAAGAACCAAAGATATGAATGATGTTTGACCTCTCAAAATCTATGATTTTGATGGTCACAAAAATATTATAATTTCATGATATTAATATATCTTGATAAACTCTAATTATAGGATAAGTGTCCAAAAAAATAAAAAGGTAGTATCTCTATGTTAATCGCATAAAAATGAACTAAAAAGAGTTAAGCGTCCAATGTAACACCCTTTTTTATCTATCTTAATTCAAGAAAGTTATTTCGATTATTTTATTTCAGGTAAATTTTAAAACTTAACACGCCAGGAGTTACAATTTAAAAGGAACATAAATATCATCATTCTGCCTGAACAACTTGAAATTAAATATGAAACACTCAAATCAACATATATGTAAAGATCTTATATGTAAATATTACATATCTCAAAATGTTTGCTAAATATTCATTACATTAAAATGAGAATAATAGACTACTACATCTACTTCCTCCCCAATGTTCCTAATCAAAACTCTTAGAGGGATCTTTTTCTTTTGAGGATTCCTCTATTCTTGTTGGAACTGAATCCATAGATAAATTTTGGCTTGGAGGGGTTTGAGTGCGTCGATGAGTTGTCGAAAGGTCTAGAGGAACTCTTGTGTATTTAGGTGGTTGGGTCTATGATAAAACTACTAGAATGTTTATATGATAGAATTACCATGGGACTATGAGTTTGAAGGTCTAAATGCGAATATGACATAACCCATGAAAGTAGCATCACCGCTAATCAAATCATGTGTCCATCTACCTTCCATGGGTATTATCATCAAGTGGAATAGGGGTTGAAACTCGTTTGCCATTCGTATATGAAATGTGGGGGTTGTAGGAGTGAGTCACCTATCCTTAAGCAAACACATACACATATAGATCATTTCTATCTATCGTATACTCTCATCTCACCATATCGAGCCTAATTAGGGATTCTACTCGTTTTAGGGTCCTTCATAACTTCCAATACTATTAACTCTGGGAGGACTTACACGAGCATGTCAATAATAGTCCAAATTTTCATTTTGGATTGACGATTAGAAGTATATATCTTGTCTAGTACTTGGTCCATGATACTTTCAACCGAATCTTGGTAATGTTCCGCTTTGTCGAGGTCGCCAAGCCAATTTTGTGACACCCTCTTCAGTTTGAGTGACTTATAACTTGACACCTTATTTACCCCTAAGGACTCACCAGAGCCTGTGTACATTCCTCAAGTACCTTCTATGGTTAAACTATGCAGTCTTCATTCTTACTTTTCACACGTTAGGGATTTTGATCCATTCCACCCTTCTCTTCTCCAATCATCAAGTTTTCTCGATACTGATTTCTATTTCAACAACAGAGTCTTGCAACAACTCTATTTCATTTTCTCTTTCAAATAACTAACCTAGTTTTATTCAATTTCATTGTCTGGGTAAATTCCTAATTCATCTTCTACCCTAGGGTATTTGTGGAATTTACTTGTCATCTCATGACAGTTTTCAACCACATACAGATTTCTCTACTATCATTAGAGAAAATAAAATCATCATATAACATAGGAGTATCAAAATTCAATGCTAAACAAAATACCAAACAATATATCAAATGATAATTCAATAATATAAGGAAAGGGTAAAAAGGTCTTTTCTAGTGTTATTTATTTCTATATTTTCTTATATCATATTTCTTCATATTTTTATTCTACGATGTTTAATGTTATAATTTAATTAAGAAATTTTTAGTCATAAATCAAGAGTATTCGAAAAAACAAGACAATGGTAAAATTGTCCTTTTTGGAGTATTAATGTTCTTACTTTCCTTTTTACTCTTCCCTTATTCCTTTTTCCCCATGGCTACCTATTTTTACATTTGCTGTCCTAATTCAATTTAAACTTAAAAATATTTTTTTTTTCTATTTGCACCCCTCTATTTACTATTCTCATCCCCCTTCTTGTCTTACTCTTTACACCCCTCCCTCTATTAAGCTCACCCCCTCCAGTTTATTATTTTATTATTAGTTTTTCACCCTAAGATTACTAGTTGCACCCCAAAAGTATACAACATCCATTGAAAAAATATAAAATTGTCTTGAAAAAAGTATACAATCATCTTTGAAAAAAAATATACGACTACCTTTTGGAAAAGTATAATAGCCTTTGAAAAAAGAATACAACAGCAATGTTCAAAAGTATACAACAACCATTGAAAAGTATACAACAACAATGTAAGAAAGTATACAACAACAATGGGAAAAAATATACTTTCAGACTCTCCCTCCTCTATCTAACTCTCTCCCAACTCATTCTTCCTTCTTCCTCAAAAGTTTACTTAACTAACATAAATGAGATTGTTTTACAACCCAATTTTCAATTTCATCTTTTCCACTTCTACTTCGACTCATTCCTCACCAATTTCCATTTTTATACTTATATTCAATAATAATTAAGGATGAAACTCAAACCAAAATTTAACCAAAAATCAGAAAAATTGTAAGTCGGGAACCATGGCAGCTAAGGAAAATTCAAAAATTTGAATTTATCATTTTTGTGGTGTATTTGATTAAGTAAGAGTGTAATAATGAAATAGATAAGTTTAGGAATGATTTCATACAAAAAATTCGAATAATAAAAGGCTCCTCCTACCTTTTCTTATCTTCTCCGGCAATGTATTTGAGTTTTTAGGTGAGGGAGTCCAAATCAAGTTGCACTGCTTTGTTAGCTTTGATTCTAGAACAAAAATGATGCTGAATAAATTCCAAACGTGTCTGTAATCAATTGGAACAGAAGGAATCCAATTTTGAGACTGAATTGCAAGTTCTTATTTTTGTTTTCGCGTCTTTCTTTTCTTAGGAAATGTTTATATGGTTTTTATTTTGTTAAATTCTTAACGATGGGCCTAGTGGTCAAATGGAAACCCCTACTCCCACTTTCCACTCTCTGCCTCTAGGTTGCGCTCTTCGAATATACTGCACCCCATTTTTTTCTTCCTTTTTCACTTTCGTGGTTTATTTATTCTTTATATTACATATATAAGCTGAGACACTTATATTGCACCTAAAGTGGCTACCTCAAGTGGTAGGCACATCCCTCTCCCTCTCTCTGGTCCTAGGTTCAAACTCAGACCAAACCTTTTCTCTTTTTCCCATTCTTTTTCTTATTTTCTTTTTCTTTCTATTTTTTGTTTTAATTTTTAAAATTATATTTTTTATTGCTGATTTTTCCTAAAAATCCTATAAAATAGTTTATATTTTTCTTCTTTTGTTCCTATATTTTCTTTTACCAAATCATTTATTTATTTTAATAAATTTAGTTATTTCAATTATTTTATATATTTATTTCAAATTAAAAATTCATTTCTTCTAATTTCATTCTTAGATTTTTATTTTCTTATTTTTATTCCCTTTTTCTTTTATTTCTATTTCAATTAAAAATTTTAATTCTCTTTTCTATCTCAAAATCAAAATATTCATATTTAACTATATTTATATTTATTATTTTCAATTTATCTAAACTATTTTACTTAATAACCTTTCATCTTAATTTATAATTTATTCTCTCAATCTCATTTATTGATTAATATTTCTCAAAAAGTTAAATATTCTAAATTTTAACCAAACTAAACTAAAATATTTCAATAATTAAGATAAATTACTATTTTCTAAATATAATTTTATTATATAAAAAGAAAAATGTTACATCCAACATTCTTTTTATCATCTTGGACAAATAAATTACCTTTAGATGTTTTGTACTCACACATTAATTAAGCATGCTTAGACTAGTTGTGTTTGCTTTCAATTTTTTGGACGTCTCACATTTCATATTTGATATATCTTTTTTTTTGTTACTAATGTTTGAATTTGAATATACATTTATTATAAAGCAAAACACATCTTCAGATAAGTAGACTTTTTTATCAAAAAAATTATTTAGCTTTGAAGTCTATAAAGAGAAAAAACATAGTAGGAATGTTCATAAAAGCAATTGTACTTCTAAAACAATGTCATCTAGACTAAGGAAAGAAAGGACAAGAATTTTCTCTCTTTTAATACAAGTTTGAACTACTAAAGTACAAAGATGTATCAAAATAACTCATGTATAAAAGGAAAAGAAAGAATACTAGACAATTAATATTAAATATTAATAAGTTAGTTACTAATAATTTACTTTGGGTAACATAACTGTCTTAGATTAAGGATTTAGGAAGATCATGGTGGAATATGATTTTTATTATGATATGATTCTAATTATGATTCATATTGTTTTTATGAATTGTCCTTCATTTGATTATCTTGAAATTAAAAATAAAATATGAAATGATGTATAAAACAAGGAAAACAATGCAAAAGCTTTAAAAATTTATATCAATGACAAAAAACAAAGTGAACAAGAAAATTAACATAACACATAAAGTAAAAAAAATGATGAATAAAAATAAGTAAAAAGGGAAGAAGAGCCCAAGGCACTTGATTTAAGTGGAAGAAGACCTAAACTAGAGGACTTATGGAATACCAACTTGTAGGCCTTTAGTATGATTTTTTTTAGCTTTTAATTAAGTATTTGGAGTCATTTAATTTGTAATAAATGGGCTAATTTAAAAGCTAATGTTAGGCATGAGATTTAGCTCTATTTTAGTTATTGTTTTTTATAGCTTTTAATTATTTCAAGATTTTATTATATTTTATTATGTTTCATATTTGTTTGAATTCTAGGAGATTTGATTAGATTTTTATTTCATATAATGATGAGGTAGATTTCAAGAGAGGATACAAAATTAGGGTTAGCGTTGGCATGTTGAATAATGTTGAAGTTTTGACTTCATCGTGAGTGTAAGTAAAGCATTAGCTTCACTTTTTGGATTCCTGGACTAGAACTTCTTGAATCTTATCAAAGGTCTCCATACCTTTTTGGTGATTCTTCACTTGCTTATCACTCCCTATTGAGTGTGACACCATTATCTCATATTCTTCGTATTCCTATTTTATCTTTTGTTTTACCTATTATTCTCTTTTTTCCAATTATTCCCTATTTGTTTTTTTATTTAAATCTCTTGCCTAATACTTATTGGGAGTTGTTTACATTAATATTAATAAATTATGCAATTTTATCTTCTTATAACTTTCTTGTTTTTTTTTTATTCCAAAATAACCATCTTAAGGATGATCCATAAAAATAATATATTTGTAACTTATGATCATATCAACTAACTATTATTCTTTTTAGCAAACATTGTCTTCTAACATACCAAATTTTGGGCTAATCTCTTGAATAATTTGCATAATGAAAAAAATATGGGGTAGTGTGTTTTTCACATGTGTTTTCTTGAGGTTAACCAAACATTTGATGTTTTTGTAATGTTTGAATTATTGTTAGATGTTAAGGATAACACTAGAAAAATAATTTAAAATTTCAAATAAATACAAATGGGTGAAATTTAAGAGGTATTTCAAGGGGGTAGTGATATTTATCGTGACTCTTGGAGATGTATTTAGGTAGAAAGGTAGTGATAATTGGTATGCATGTGATAATAATTTCTAAGAAATGTGACTTTTAGAATCATAAGAAAAAAATGGTTAATGCTTATTTAAGAAGTTTTTAAGAGTAATGCATTATAACATAAATAAAATTCTTGAGATGAGAATAATCGCCCCTATCCAAAGAAGTTGAGCACCCTAAGTTGAAGAGGGTCCATTATATCTAAGTAAAAGAGATGTGGAAGAGTCTCTTGTGAGTGAGAGAGTATTTATCATTCATTGTAATTTTTGAGTTAGAGAATCAAGTTATGTTGCGTAATACATTATTTAAATTGGATTTTCAAGTTTGCCAAAAAATTATGCAATCTTATTTAAGATATTGTTTCTAGGGACAAAGACAAAAAGTGTCAAACCATGTTCATTGTGTGCTTTGCTACTATTTGTATATGTGTTATGTCTTTGTGTGTGTTTATCTTTGACCTATATGTTTGTTTCAAATCAAATAGAATATTTAATATAGTCCCTCCTCCATATCTATGCCATTATAGGATGACTTTTCTCTTATTGTATTTCTTGAAACCAAAGACATGAGAAATGTCTAATCCTTAAAAATCTCATAAATTTGATGATAACAAATAATATTAAACTTTGGCAAACTAATGAGGTATATTGATTTATGAAGGAAAGACATATGTCCAAAGAAAGTATAAGCATATCCATTTTAACTTAGACAGGAAAAATAAGTTTTAAAAGTATAACATCCAACACACTAAAAATTTTATTTATACGTTTGATATACCAAAGTTTAGAAAATACTCTTCATTGTATAAATCTTATATTGTTATTCCTATTTGTTTTTTCAAATATACTATAACGTTTAATTGTAAACATTAAATAAAAATCAAGGTCTATTGAGTATAAGTATAGACAAAAATAAGTCATATATATAGGTTTAGTATAAAGGAAAAGACTAAAGTATGCAATGAGTGGAGAAGTAATACACTTTTTAAAAAATGACAATACTTTTCTAGGAAATAAATAACACTTACTTTTTCTCTCTTTACTAGAAATAGTCTACATTAAATATTGATTTTTGCTTGAGAGGTAGCTACAATATAAAAAGACTTTCAGTTGAAATGGTGGTGTTAAATCATATTGACAATCATAGTTAAGGTTTAAGAACTACATTAAATATTCGTGAAAGAAAAAGACCATCACTTGAGAGGAAGTTATAATATAAAAAAATTTACTCTTAAGAAAAAAGTTTCATGTTGAATAAATACATAATAAAATAAAATAACATAAATAAAAAATACTAACAAATCTATTATCTTAAAAGTTTTAGGTTAAAGTGTGAAGTTAAGTTCATTTATATAATTTGTTTGTAATCCATCGATAAAAATCTATTCAATGTTTGTCTTTTTGTATTTTCTAACAAAAATATTTTTTAATTTAAAAATAAAAAATAAATTTATTCCAAGTTTTAAAAAATAAAAACATAATTAAACTAAAGTTAAAATAACTAACTAATTCATCCAATAAACACCTCTAATGGTCAAACATGATAAAATATCATTTATATTAATTCTCGTAAGATCATGTTATTTGAAAACATCAAATTAAAATACTAGTAATTTTAATTGTAACACTAAAATATCGCTTCTATTGTCATTGTTTTTATTTCAATGCCACGATTTTTTTTTCTCTCTGAAAAAATTATCATTTAATTATACTAATACTCACAATATCACATTATTTAAAAAAATCATAACAGAAAGGTAAAAAAATATAATTAAATCAAATTAAAAAACAATATTTGTAATTGTAGCACTAAAATATCGTTTATATTGTCATTGTATTTATTATTATTATTATTATTATTATTATTATTATTATTATTATTATTTCAATCGCACGATTCTTTCTTTGTTTTATTTTTTTTTTCTTTTTAAAAGAACGATTCTTATTCTAAGTCTCCTTTATTCTTTAATCATTAGAGGGTCTCTTCCATGGTAATATTTGAATTTTTGATAAAAATAAGTCTGTCTTTAATTGCAATATAAACAATAATAAATAATAAAAAATATCGAATAATACTTAATAGTTCTTCACAAAAGTTCATATTTTTTCCAATGAATAATGAATAATATTTTTAATCAAACATCGAATACCTCTCAAAATTTAAAATCTCTTCAGTTGAAACTTTGTTTCAACTACTTTCTACCTAAGTTACGAGAAGTTCTTGTCTACCTAATTTGAAGGTCAACAATATTCAATTTAATCCCAAATAAATTTTAGCGTCAATAATTGATTAGTTGTGCACAAAATTAAAAATTACTACAAATAATGTAAAACAACAATTACTATCACTAAAATAAATAAAAGAGATTCAGAAAATACAGAAAAAATAGTAGATAAATATATATAAATCGTCAATCGCAATATCTTATTACATAGTAAAAATTGAAAAAGAATACATGTCCCATGAAAAGGATAATTATTCTCTCTAAGTCCTAAAGCAAATAATAATAAGTAAATCAAATACTGTATAATCTCTCTCCAGTATACCTATAAGCATAGACCAACTCATAAGTCATAATCACCACTTCGTATACAAAACGAATCAACTTTGTACACAAATTCAACGAAAATCACGAATTCAATGCTTTAAGATGGCCATGAATGACAGCACCACCGAAGCTCCGATCATCGCGACGGAGTTCGAGACGGATCCCGCCGCTCCGACGTCAGGACTCGGCGCCGGAGACAACTCTTGAGCAGTGGTGGCTGCAAAGAAGAGAGTGAGGATAAGTACAAAGGTGAAGAAGATGGTAGATGGTGATGCCATGGTAAAGAAGCTAGAGAGAGAAAATTAATTGAAAATTTGAGTTAGTCTAAGGAGTGGATGAAGAAGGGTGTGTTTGGAGAGGGTATTTATAGGGAGGGGAGTGAGTGTGGGGCCCAGTGAAAACGTGGACACGTGGCATGCGAGAAAGGGACTAAAACACGTTGGTGGGACATGTGGCTTTCTCAACGTTTGTGTGCTAACACGTTTGTTTGGCTTAGTAAAACGACTTTCTTCGCTTATTGGTTGGACTGCTTAGCTTCCAAGTTAAACCTCGGCATCTGTTAGAATGGGACTTCGTTTTCACAAAATGTATTTTCTCTGCTGTTTTGTTCTTATTCAATCATGCTATTGTATATTAAGTAAATGAGTTGACTAAGTAATAATCGCGTTTGCGTGTTTTAAGGTGTATGATACGTTGCTTATGAAAGCAATACGTAACCTAGGTTTCATGTTATGTTATTAGAGCAATTTTGAGTCGAGAGAAATTATTATATGATTTTATTTTATTTTTGTGATATGTGTTTAAGTTTTTATTTTTTTTAATTTTAATTAAGTGTTATGTAAAAGTTGATTAAGATTGTGAATTGAATAATTGTTTAAAATTATTATTGACTTTATTTTAAATAAGATGTTATTTCGACATTCAATTATTTAAACAATTCAAGTAAATGTATACGATATTGGAGAGTAATTTTATTTGGATTCACTGAATAACAAGAATATTGGATGTTCTCTCTTACTCATGAGACCAAATAAATAAAATAACAAATAAGCGTAGATAAGTAAAATTATTATGTTAAAATTATGTTGAAATTGTATTGAAAATCATTAAAAAATAAATTTATAGAAAAATAAA
>JAMLFT010008589.1:0-13553 GCA_026544285.1 Pachyrhizus erosus | reverse complement strand
CCCTACACGACTCTCTTCCGATCTAGAGACAAAAAATATATTTAAAATAAAAATATTATTTTCATTTAAATTTATTATGATTTGTTCTTTCTTTAAGTAATAATGTCAATGTAATATCTATATTAAATATATAAATTAAAAAATATAAATATGAATATATATAATTATTTAAAATTGAATGTTTGTTTTTATTATTGTAAATGTTTTTGTTAACGTGTATTTGATTTTTGTTTGATTATAACTAATATTTTAAATGTGTTTATTGTAAAAATTAATTTTTTTAAATTTGTTGAAATAGTATACTTTTATTAATTATATATAGTCCAGTAAAAAATTAATTAAATATATTTTTTTAAAATTTTATAATTTATAATTAAATATTATAAATTAATTATGTGTACTAATTTTTGAATTTGTTACTAACTATTACATATTATTTTTCGTAAGTTACTAAATCTTTTTTTTTTTCATTCTAAATAAAATTAGAAAAAAATATTATTATAAATAATATATATTTATTATTTTTTATGATCTAAAATTATAAGAATAAAAATTTTATAATGTCTTAAATGTACATTTCTATATTATTCAATTAACATAAGATAATTATGTTTTAAATGTTTATCTATAATGTTTTTGTTTGGTCGGCTTTTACATGTTGATGGGGTCTTTCAACAAACTCATATACAAAAAGATACTTGTTAATTTATTGATGAAAGATCTAGGCAGACACACGAGTCACTTATCTTATATGTTTTTGCAGGGTTTTAATTTGATTAATGTTTACTATATTTAGAAAATAAGGTTTGTGTTGACAGGAAGATTTCAAGGCTAGACTTTCTCAAGCTAGGTCAGAGTCTTCATCTTGTGTTGGTGGCTCAATATGCACCCCCTTAGACCATACTGAGGAGGAAAGACTTAGAAATTGGTGTTGGAACTCTCCACTGGCAAATAAACAATTTTTAGTTAACACCAAGCCATCATCCTATACCTTGTACCAAGATTCAAAGTCATCAAAACTTCCACACTAAAAGAGAAATAGAGAAAAAAGAAAAAAGAATAAATAACAGAGTTGTTTCATGAGCCTCTTAAACCTGGAAAAGATGGGGTGGCAGATACAAAATTGTTTGACATGTGGTTTGGTGTTTCTCCACCACACAAGGTGAGGATCGTTGTGCAAAATCATTTGCTGGTGTTGAATGTGCTTTTAGGGAATCGTTGATTTCGGGTTTTAAAAATTTGGGCAAGTGAATTGTAGCACAAACATAAATTTTATTGCTTTAGGATGGCGCTAGTGATGAGGAAGGTCAACACAGTGGAGACCATGGACCCATACGGCCACAACTCACAATGCAGATCCATTGAATTAAAAATATTTTTAAAAATTTAACCTGCCTAAGTAGAACGTTTTGATTTTTATGAATGTGATCTAATAAAATTATAAGGGCTATGGGGTTAGGGTGATTAGTTAGAATAACTTTTACGATAATGATTTATGGGGTTGCCTTGGGATTGATAGTGAGAGTGAGTCTTTGACTTTTGCAATTGTGAGAATGAAGATTCTCTAGTTTAGGTGTTTTTTTTTTTTTTTAAGAACTTTAATGTCATATTTTAAAAGAAAAAAAAAAATTCTAACGCCACTTACATTTAATAAACAAAAGGACCATCGTAGATCATATGAATGCCTAGTCCATGGTAGTACTCATCAGTAGCATGGGCTCAACTTGTATTCTCCTTTCACTTTTTGTTTGGGCAATAGTTAAAAACACCTCCCATATTTTCTAAATGTATCTCTCTCATGTAATTTTTCTCTTTCTTAAAATTACCTCATTTTTAAAACTAAATTTTAAAAAATATTAAAATTTTAATATTTCTAGAAACTTTTTTCAAAAGATGTTAATTGCTATTTAGAAACTACAAATTTTATAATTATTTTTAGAATTTACTTTCCTAAAGTGAAAAATAAGAAATGTATAGATATGTAAAGAGTGACATGAAGTAAGACTTTGTTGTCTCCCTCTACACTCCCATAAAATATTTTCTCTCAATGTCAATCTTTCCTTACGCACCCCTTTATTGCTGCACATGTTACTCCATGCATCCTCAACCCTTTTGCATCATTAACTTCATTACTATGATCTAGATTTTCTTTTCTACCTCTAGCGCAATCATTTCTTCCCATTACACTTCCATCAATGACGATTCGCTTTTGGTAGGACACCATTGTTAAGTACACTCCATTACCAACATCGTCATCATGTCTTAGTGTTTTTTTCGTTTTTAACATGTGTGTAATTGAAGAAAAGATTGGAATTTATCAAAGATAGAGGTGTAGTGGGAAAAAGTGATTGTGCTATAAGTAGAATGGACAAATATAGATCATAATGACAAAGTTGATGATGCAAAAGGTTTAAAAGTGCATGGAGCAACATATGTGACAATAGAAGGGTGTATAGGAAAAAATTAACTTAAAAAGGATGAAATGCTTATTGGAGTGTAGAGAACGAATTTTAGACAATAACATTTAAGGAATCTTGATCTGTGTCTCTCTTAACAAATCCATATAATTACTATTTTTACTTATAGAAAGTAAACTATTGAAAACACTATAACATTTTTTAGAAAGTAGTTTCCATAAAGTATTAATTTATGGAAAATAATTTCTAGAAGTGTTAAAATTTTAATACTTTTCAAAATTTAATTTCTAGAAAAGGATAATTTTGAGGAAAAAAAAAATCAAAGTTGCATAAGGAAGATGCATTTTGCAAATATGAAGATACATTTTTCATTTGATACGAGGTGGATCAATTTTTTTTTTGTATGTATTACCTATTTCTTTTCCTTTGTTTTTTTTATACATGATCCAAACTTTTATGTAGAGTGAATTGATTTTTCCTATTTTTTATTTTTTTCTCCATCTTTATTTCCATTTTCTTTAGTCTCAAAACATGTCATAAAGGATATAAATTCATAATTTATAACATTTATGGAAAAGAAGTGAGAATGCAATATTGAAATAAAATTGATTTCTATTATTAAAGTAATATAATTTTTTAAATCTAAGTATCGTTTTTCTCTCTCTTATTCTTAATAGGAATTCACTATTAATATCATTTTTTTAATCTAAGTATCTTTAATTGAAAATAAAAAACTAATATTTCAAGATACTAAAATCTATTTAAGGATTGACTTATTTCTACATATGTTTTTTCATATGTATTCTTAATAGGGATTCATTATTAATATCATTTTTTAATCTAATTATCTTCAATTGAAAGTCAAAATTAATTCTTAAAGATATTAAAATCTATTTAAGGATTGACTTATTTCAACATATATCTTTTCATACGTATAAACTAGAAATTAAATTTTTATCACATATTAAAAAATAAGATTATTTACTAATCATATCATGTCATATTAATTCACTATTAATATTATTAGTAGAAAATGTTTAGTCATGTACTTCACAACTTGTTAATTGATTTATTTAAAATATACTAATAATATAAAAACTATTTATACTATCCTCTAATAATAAATTATCATATAATTAAAAATTATTTATTTTTTCTAATAATAATTATTTTAAAAATCATACTTAAAATAATTTCCTATTAATTAACATATAAAGTCTTATTATTTACAATATATTAAAATTAAATTCTTTTGTTTAAAAGAGGTAATTGTTTTTTTTTTTAAGAAAATAATCTATACAACTATATAGTAAAGAATTTTTATACTAATATTGAATCATAACTTTGTTGTATATGACAAGTTTGTCAACTATGTAGTTACCTAAGTATTCTGCTATACCATGCATGTTTTCCTGGATAACTCATATCTTCATTTGTGAAAACAATTAAACAAATAAAAAATAATAATAATTCCCGATCCACAAAATAAGGGTTTGAGAGATCAAAGCCACACGCTTACAGAAGTTAATGGAGTTCAATTGTCAGTCATGTGATTGCAGTGCCTCCACTGGTCCAACATACTGTTCTTTATTCAGTGACGGTAGGGGTCACTTAATGGTTGATATCTAAATTCATAAACGTATTATTATAAGAAAACAGGGTTTGCGTCACACAAAGGACCCATATGGCATGCTGAATTGAGAATATTAAAAGAAAAAGTATTGACCAAAAAAAAAAAAAAAAAAAAAAAGTGTAGCTAACAAAGAACTCAGATTTAAGTGGCCTCTGCTGTTAATGACACATGAGAACGCTATAAACATAAGGAACATATTAACAATGTTCAGGTGTCACCGGCTGCATGCTCTCAAGACAGCTAATTGCAAGCTCTCAATAGTTCAACTCTGTTTTTCTTTTTTAAAGGCATCACCACATATAACCACCCATTATGACTTGTACGCATTATTTTTGGAGAAAGATTGTAAACATAAAGTCATTGTAACAACTAAACACCATAAAGATGGAAAAGAAACAATTCCACTTTTGTTACGAAAAGGACAAACTCCTACCATAAAATTTTGGATACTAAATCACATGTGTCCAACTCCAACCCAATCGTTGATATTTAGGTCAAAGTGCAAGAATATGAGCTGAAAGGGTGTTCCCGTTCAAAAATAACATGCCCCTCTAAAAGTGAGATGCTAAACCCCACAATTTATTTTCTTAAGTATTTAATCTTTTTACACTTTCAATGAAAAGGTTTTCTATTATCAACTAATTAGACATTATGATATATATAATTTTAAAATAATTGTTATAAATATTAATAAATTTATTACACATATAATTTAAAATTAATTGAAACATAAACATCCTATGAAATAAACTTAACCTATGAAATGCCACTTGCAACATTTTTTTTAATAATTTTATGTTTTTATTTTGTTGGGGTACATATTAATATAATTCTTAGATTATGTTTAAACTTTAAACTATATTATCTTGTGAGGATAATAGATTAAAGGTGATTTTTTTCTTTCAATTTCTCCAATTTGTTTTCTTTTTTCTTGAAATTCTTTTGGATTTTATTATAACTATATGAGTAGAACCCTAATTTCTAAGATTGTGTCTTAGCCCCTTGGAACCTACTTTGGATTAATTGAATTGTCTATTGCGTTGTTTGCATTCTCTCTTAATTTGTCTTATTGATTTAATTATGCGAAGCACTTAATTGATTTTTTTTATAATTTTAGACAATTAGGAAAAATTGAAAAGTGAATCTATTTTGTCGGAGCCATAAGATAAGGACCTAGGTTTTAAACCATAGAAGCAAGTTTAACCCTTTTAAGATTTAAAGAATTAACATAGAACATAAATAGTTCAATTGAACACAACTATTATGGAAGTAAAGGTAAATTCAATTAGGCACACTTTCGTATCCTAAAAGGAATGAGGGTTATGTTAGGTCAATTCATCTTCAAAGAGAATCAAATATAACAATGTAAGACAATTAGCCAGAGGAATTCATTGTGTGAAGCCTCCAATCCTAAAACTCTCCTTGATGTTGATTTTATATGTTTAAGTCTAATTTTTTTCTTTAGGGAAATAGAAATTTTTATCTTGATCTTGAAATTTGAAATATCTCTATTTATATCTTTGTTTAATTTAAATTAAATTTTAATAATAGCAAATTCAAACATGTAGTTCTTATGGAAGAATAATATTTTATTACTCAACAACCTTATATACTTGTAGAATTGTATCAAGTTTTTGGTGTAGTTGTCAGGGTTTGCATCCTTTAGTATTGAAATTTATTATTGTTTAATAAAATAAAACAAATTATCCCATCTAATTCCTCTTCTTTTATTTCCTTTTCAAATTTCATGTTCTTTGTTCTATTTTTAGGTGTTTTGTTTATTCCTAAAACTTTCCATTTGGGATAACCTATTAAATTGGACTCAAAGATTGAGAGAATTTTTCGAAGGAGACAAAAAAAAAAAATCATAATTGGCCCAAAAACAAAATCTAGGGTACCATTAAGTTACCAATAGCAAAAATAATATATCTTTGGGAATAATCCTCATGTATGCTCTCACTCAATCCTCAAGACTAAAAGGGAAAAGACAAAGGCAAAGTGCATCCACAATGACACCTTGGAAATGTAAGGTCTCACAAATTTTCAAGAATCCTTCTAGGTGGTCATTGGAGTCCTTCGACAATAATCAACCAAACTAGTTTTGTTTAAGCATGCTTAGCAATGTTAATGGTACCACAAAAATAGTGTTGTATATTGATCATTAGTTTCCCCATTATGCCTTACATTGTTTGAATTTCTTTGGTATCCTGTTCATTTTACAAGTTAATGCTTTTTGGTACCTTATGGAAAATGTTTTGGCAACTTTGAAACAAATCTAGGGTACTTTGTGAGTAGTGAAATTTCAAAGTAGTTAACTTTGAAACAAGTCTAAAGTTTTATGTGAGCTTGTAAAAAATTAAAAACAAAAAGGAAAAGAAAAATAAAAAATGGGGAAATAAGATGTCAAAACTCTAAATAATAAGGAAATAGAAAAAAGGGAACATGAAGAAAGAAACATGAAATGTACCCCTATTGATATAAACAACTTTTGTTAAAGTAGTTACTTTGTTTAGGTATTGAGATTGCTTTGATTGTTAAAGCCTACGCATGTCCTTTCCTTCTTTTCTGCACCTTGTCATCTCACCTTTAGCCTTATTAAAACCTTGAAAAGACCATGTGACTCATATATGTTTTCAAAATGCATTAATGGGATGAAGCTTCCTATCAAGCCTATTAGATGCTTGAATTGAGAAATATTAAGTGAAATTGTTGTTGTCACTAAACACTTTAGTATGCATTGGTAAATGAACTAGTTTGTGTAATCATTTATTTCAATGAGGTTAAGTTATAATACATCAATTTTTCATTTTCAAAATGAATAAATTAAAATCACAATGCAAGATATTAGAAAAAATGACTAGCAAGGTAGATGCAAAGATAACAGGGATGATTGCACAAAGAGCTTTTATACTAGTTCAATCACTTGCATGATTTATATCCATTTACTCAAAAAAACCTTACTATGAGTTTTCATTAATATAATAAACGATTAGAAATAATTCTCACAAGCAAATGCACACTAAAAATGGTTCTAGTTCTTGAACATTACAAGAACTATTCAAATCTATGTAGAACCCTACTAAATAAATCCTTTGGACACTCTACTTAAATATCAATTACAAAAAACAAAAAGATAAGGAAACATATCACTTAAGAGGGATGAATATCAAATTTAAGTAGTTATCCTATTTCTTCAATGATGACTCCTTTGGAACCCCATTGAAAGATTCATTGGTTCATCAAGTTAAGCAATCTTGTTTCAAGGTTTTAAATCTTCAAGGTAACAAGAAAAATAATTCTTTATTCTCTCTAAACAAAGTACCCACTTAGTCACAATAAAAATCTCTCACAAAAAGAGCTTAAAAGTTCTTTATATAGCCCATAAACAAGATTAATTGATTATTTGTTGGGATAATCAATTAACTTGATCTTTAGACTTGTTGGGCACAAACTTGAACATGATAATCGATCATTTCATGTGATAATCAATTATCTATGAATAATTTTTTTTCTCAAGGTTGAAACAATTAATTATCTCAAGTGTATAATGAATTATTTGTCCATCTTCACAAATTTTGAAAAATAGATAAACCAAATAATCAATTTATATTGCTCTATTAATTAATTTTTTTTCATCCTAGAACTTTCAATTTTTAAAAGCTTTTTCACCATGATTTATCTTAAGTTATATACCTACTTCAAGTTTACTTTCAAGGGTTTTTAAGTGAGTCTAACATAAAAAAAAAAAAAAATCAACTCAATACATGTTCGTTCATACAATAATGCCACAAAATAGATAACCAAACAAGCACGGTTCCTAAACTATACCAATTTTCATTTACATTTACATGACATCATGAAAACAAAACTAAAACTTAAAACTTGAAATCTTCATAATCTTCTTGTCATGGTCATCACATAATTACATTAACCCATTAATTTAAATAAGACTTTTATTTTATGTTTAAGATTCAAACTAGATTATGTTATAACAATAATGGATTGAATTTCTCTTTTAATTTCCCAAATTTTCTTATTTCTCTCTTGAATTTCTCTTAGATTCTGTTATGAATGTGTGTGTAGCATTCTGAGCATTGATGGGGTGAAGAATGATCATTAATACAAAAGAGGCAAGACATGAATAAGGAACAACTCCTAACAAGCTTCTAGAAGGAGGGATACATGAAATAATCAGATACATACTTAAATGAGAAAGGTCTAGATGTTATGCAAGTATAAGATTGTATAATTGAGTATGACTTAAACGATTTAATTAGTACTACCAATAACAATAAGATGCATCTTTTTTTTTAGTAGTCCATCACTTAACAATCCTACAAATTAAACATGCTTGATTTTGAGCAATTATGAGATGAATAACCTCTTGGAAGGTTTTTTAAGAAGTGTGTGAGTAAGGACAAAACAAGTTAAAAAGTCTCATGTTGGTTTGTAGTGATAGTAATTGATTTTAAAAATAATTAGGACATTACAATGTGAGTAAAATCCTAATTTCTAAGATTGGGTCTTATCCTTTGGGAACATATTTTGGATTAAGTGAATTACCTTTTGTGTTTATTTGTATTCTTTATTGATTTAATTATGCAAAGCACCTAATGATTTTTTTTTTTATAACTTAAACACATATGAAAGAATTGAAAAATGAACATATTTATAAGAACCATAGGATAAGGACTTGGGTTTTAAACCATGAAAGTAGGTTTAACCTTTTAAGGACTTAATGAATTAACATAGAATGTCAAAGTGTTTAATTAAACATAGATACCAAGAAAGTGGAGATAAATTCAATACATAGCATTATATCCTGAAAGGAAATGATGGTTACCTTAGGTTAATTCACCTTTAAAGAAAATCGAATAGACTAATAGTTAAGGTAATTATGCAAATATGAATTCTTTGTGTGAAACTCCCAATCTTGGCATTTTCTTAATATCAATTTTATATATTTAAGTCTTATTTTTATTTTCAGTAAAATTGCAATTTTTATCTTGCTTCAATTTGAATTAAATTTTAATAATAAAAAATTCAAACATGTGTGATCCTTATGGAATAACGATATTTTATTGTTCGATGACCTTGTACATTTGTAGGATCATATTAGTACCATTAAGAATGATTCCTTGATAAACATCCCTAAAATACAATTCTTATGAAAATTAATTTTTAATCCTTAAACCATTTTAAAACACCTCAACATTGTGTTTGTTGCCTACAAATTTTATACGTATGTTTCCCCTTCTAAAAGGGTGTCATGTGGTATTGCAAGTGAGATATTGTCATATCTAAAATCCTCTAAAACTACCACTTGGGACAACATTTCCCATTAAGTCACTTATGTCTTCGGCCACCAAAAGAAATATAAAGGAAGCAAGAGGATCTATGCATATTAGTCCTCTTTTAATATCAATCTCTTTAATTGGACAATTGTTAACAAGTATTGATTTAATTTACACACTTTAATTTATAATCTCCAAATATCATTAAATTAAATCTCTCCATCATATAATCCAAGAACTCCTAATTAAGTAACTTGTATGACTTCTTAAAATCAAATTTAAGAATAAGACAATATATTTGTAACCTTTTGTCTAATCTCAAACTTGATTAATGATCACAAGCCATAACTCCATCTACAACATGCCTTTTTGAAATAATTTTTTATTTCAAATAATAAGTCTTATTACCTTAATGAGTGAATTTTTTTTGTCATAATTTTATATAAACATCCAAGAGAGAAAATGTGCGAAAGTCCCCAATTTATGTGGACACTCTACTTTTGGAATTAGAAAAGGAAATAAGAGGAGAAACTCTATATTTTCTAACATCTTATTATAATTTTATATTTTAGTAGTTTTTTTTATACAATTGTTGCATTGAGATTAGAGTTTATGATTTTGTCAATCCTAATGAATTTTTATATTTTAATTGATGAAAAAAATGCTTTGACTATTCATGTTTAAGCTTTAAATTTTAAGTGAGAAATTTCATTCTTTTAAATATTGTTTTTACTAAGAAATTAAAAATGTACCAAAAAAAAAACAAATACTGAGAATTTAAGAGTAATTAGTAATAACATCGAAAGTTAAAGAAACAGACATCATGTACTCATAAGAAGTCAATTATAATGAAATAAAATAAATTGTAGCATACATTAATATTTCATGTAATTAACCAAAAATACATTGATCTTTCAAGAAAGAAAGTCTAATTTAAGTAGTAGGTTCTTAAATAAAATTACTCTAATTAATTTTAAAACATAAGGAATAGTAAATTAAAACTGAAAGAATTATCATGGGTTGGAGTTTGAACAAATAAAATGGGTATGGCTGAGATGTCACTCTAATGCATTGGTCATTCACATCATGTGCTGCAAGTAAAATACAACAAACATTAATCGGAAGACTTATTTCTTGCGAGCGAAAGAGATTAGGAGCCAAACGAATTCGAATAATAAACAATATATGGTTGAAAGTTTCATCCACTAGTCATCATCATCATCTTGACAAATTCATCATAGTTGACTTGACCATCACCATCCAAATCTGCTTCTTTAATCATCTGCTCCACCTCTTCATCAGTCAGTTTTTCACCCAGATTTATCATAACGTGTCTCAACTGCACAACATGGAACCATTTTAATATATGGCCTTATGTGTATGTCTTTGAGCATATATGTAGTTATTAGTTAATTAGTTAATATAAAAAATAAAAATTAAGAGAGCGTGAGAACTGAAAAGCAAGAATGCAAGATTCTGTTTCTCGTATTTTCAAATGTCATTCGAACAGGTACAAAGTACTGTCCTGAATGTGCATGTGAAATTAATGTACCTTTTTCTTTGCCATATATGAATTTATATGCATGATATCCTCTACTCTCTTACCATACTTGCCTCTTCGATTCCATTTTTAATGAACAATTATGGCAAAGGTTATTACATATATAGATAGTTTTATTTATATTATTTTAGCTCTAAAGTTATTGATTTTTTTATATTTTTATTTTAGAATTGTTGATATTTTTTATAAATTCAAATTTTATTAAATATTTTTTCATATTTACTTTTATTTAAAATAACTAAATTTGACATTCAGGAAGAATACTGCACTTATAACTTATTTAAAAAGCATTTAAAAATATTTTTCTTTTTATTCTGAAATAATAAGTAGTACAGATATTTTTATGAATAATTCTGGTATCGATTGAGTCATGCACGTCTAAAAACAGTGCAGATATATGCTTAAATTTCATCTATATGAATTATCTCAATCCTAAAACAAACGAGTTATGTTATATAAATTAATACCAAATAAAAAAGTGACAACACATACATTTCAATAATGCAAGGAGGAAATTTGACTAAGATTGGCTGAACTTGAAGTAGAAATTTGATAAGCAAAAAATTGCATATGCAGCCTCTATTACGTAGCCAGAAAAGTAAACGCACCATGTAGAGAAAAAATATTAAAAAAATACGAAAGGGAAGATTCAAGACTTGTAATCTAGTTTGCACTTTGCAACATCTTGACCCTACTTTGCTTTTTGTTCAAGTTTGAAGAACCCTTTGTCAGAAATCGTGAAGACTTTGATTTTTCATTGCCGTCAAAGAAAGAAAATTACAATCAAAAGTGATTAGAAAGAATAAAGTGTATATAATATACCTCACTTGCTGAAATGTAGCCATTTTGATCCTTGTCAAACACCTTGAAAGCCTCTTTGAGATCTTCCTCTGCATCAGTTTCCTAAACACAAGAGAAAACAAAACTGAACTTAGTCTCTGGCTGTTGTATATATAATAACTTTTAAAAATATTTTTTTTTATCATTTTTAGTCTTTTAACGTTTTTTTATTTACTTTTAGTCTTTATTTGAAGACTAAAATTAAAGAAAAAGAAAAATTAAGAAACTAAAAATAAGAAATAAATTAAAAAACGTTGATCAGTAAAAAAATTCAAAAATTAAAAACATAAGTTTTAAAAGGTTTTAGGATTAAAATGATAACAAACTCATGAAAAAAATATTAATCATTGAAAATAATGTTTTGTAACTTTGGTAAATAAATATATAATGAAAATATTTAAGAGCATAACTTACTTTCATTTTCTTGGCCATTAAGTTTAAAAACTCAACAAATTCTATGGTTCCATTGCCATCTGCATCGACCTCGTTTATCATATCTTGGAGCTCTTCTTCTGTGGGGTTCTGATCCAATGACCGGATAACAGTGGCCAATTCTTCCACAGTAATGCATCCTATTAATCATACACACAAGTTATACATAATAATAACAACATAACCATTATGTGTGTGAGACAAAATAAAATATGACTGACCATTATTATATTTCTGAAATGAAAAGTTGTATTTGAACAAAAGAAGTTATACAAAAAATAGAGAAATAAAAAGAAAAGTGAGAGAATGAGAAAAGATATTGATGTGATGGAAGAAAATAATGTTGTAGAAAATGTAATATGAATAAGTTATGTCCTCTAAAATAAATGAAGCATGAAGGATATTGGCACAAAAAGAAAAGAGAAGGATTGCAATTAAACTAAAAAGAAGAATCTATCTCATTTAGTGAAAGCAATTGCTCACCATCTCCATCTTTGTCAAACAAGCCAAAGGCTTCTTTGATCTCACCAATCTGTTCTTCACTCAGAACATCTGCCATGGTGCTTCAAATGAAAATGTTAAAAGAATATTGTGTGATTCAGAAAAGAGAGAGAGAGGGAAAGTATAGCTACCATAAACTTAGCTGGGGGTATTTGTAGAGAGAGCTTCAGTGTGGAAAGGATTACGAGATTTCTTTTTGAATTGTAATTTAAAATGTATGAGAGTCAAACCACGTTTATGACTGTGTTTCGGGGTGATAATTGTGGCTTTATTATGGGAAAAGAATCAGATTGCAACCCCTTGATCTCTATCCAAATACATGGGTGAAGGTGAGGGTGGGACATGCAGATTTAATGCCCTTCACATTTCTTTAATATATTGCATATATATTATAATGGGGATGAAATTTGGACAGCTGGAAGGTTTGATGTTTAGGGGACAAAAAAAGGCGTATTGCAAGGGTAAGAGAGAATAGGGTATGGACAATCAACTGTGGGTAGCTGTGTAGACTCCTCTGTTTTCACCAATTTCAAATTTTAACACCATATATTATATTTATATATTTAATTTCTCTTCCATTTTATGTTTATATTTTCTTTATTTCTTATTACAATATTTGTCACATCTATTTTTTTTTTCTTGTCATCCTTATAACCTAATTTTTTTTACTAAAATATAACCTAAAATTGAAGTGTAATTTTATAATTTCCTTTGAGTGGATATTGATTAAGATTGTTGAAATTTCAAAAAAAAGAAAATTGAAATGCTTTAATCTTTTTTTTTTTTTTTGCTTTGTTTTAGATAGATCAATTTAGTTTTTTTAAATTTTAAATTCTTAATTTAATAAAATAATTTAATTTTTATTATGTACAATT
>JAMLFT010008588.1:0-13553 GCA_026544285.1 Pachyrhizus erosus | reverse complement strand
GTAAGTTAAATATTGATAAATAAGTTATTTAAATTATTATTATTATTATGTATTTAATATTTATCAACTGGTTAAATGAATAAATAATTCCTATAGCTAAACTAATAAGGAAATTTTACAAATGCAAATAATATTTTATTTAATATAAAAGTAGGATGTTACAATGTAATAATAAGTTGTATGACTCCATTTATCTTGTTTAATTAAGAACTCGTAGGAAAGGTTATGTGAAGTAATATGTTATTGTTAAATTGTAATTCCCTAGATGAGTTAAGTTTTATTTTTTTTTTGCGCTAAACTCTTTAAATACAATTTTTATTTATTAAAAAGTAAATAAAAAAAGGCGTCACAATATTTGTTAACAAATCTAAGCAATGCATGAATTTAAGATGAATTCCAATCCCAGCAGAATCAAGCAATGACATGATCCTCAAGCAATGACATGAAATTCTAAAAGTAAATTCTTAAAATAAAAACATATATTATAATAAAATATAAAGATCATTAAAAAAATATCTAATTTATTTTTATTTCAACTTATCCTTTTCATTGAATTTATGTATTTATTGAGTCAAAATATATAAAATGTTAATTCAATGATAACTATTGTTGTAAACTTTTTTAAAAGCATAAGTTGATATAACTTATGTCTCCTAAATGTCAAGTAGCTATCTTTTCGATATATTTATCCCTAATCGTGTGATATGGTTTTGTTCAATTTAATAAAATTGTAGACATATTTAAACTTTAATTTACAAGTGGTAATTATCTTATAATATCTATAGTTACACCAAACTTGTAACATCCTAATTTTAATACAACAATAATATATATATATACACACACACACACACACACAATTCTTAGAATTTATCTTTTTTACTATTTATAGTTGAATTTATTTAAGAAAGTAGGAAATTAATTTTTGAGTAGAATATACCAATTAATAAATATTGTTTAAGGAAAGAATGAGAGGAAAGAAAACTTTAGTTAATAAGAAAAGAAAGAGTAAAAATGAGAAAAACTGGAATTAAAATCAAGATAAAATTTTCAGAAGTTAAAAATAATTTTTTTTAGAAGTTAAATAAAATTAAATAAATATTTTAGATAAAATAAATTATTTTTTATCAAATAAATAAGTTTTTGTGGAAAAAGGATTTAAATCAATAGAGTAAAATATAATTAAGTTTATAGGAATTTTTAAAAGAATTTAGAAATCAGAAATAAAATTTATTAAAATTAAAAATAAAAAAAGAAAATAGAAAGGAGAAAAGGAATAAGAAAATAAAAGAGAAAAAGGAAGAATGCTTGCAAAAGGCGAATTAGGGGTTCGAACCCATGACCCTAAGGAAGAGAGAAGAAGGCAACACTTCTAGCCAACTAAGCTAACTACGTGGGGTAGGATTAAAACAAAACAAAAAGTATAAGTAATAAAAGCATTGAGTAAATAAGGAAAATAAAATGAGAAGAGAGAAATAGGCTTGGGGCAAATTCGAAGGAAGGGATGTAAGGGTCGAAGAGGATTTTGGGACGTAGGGATTTCCATTTGACCGCTAGGCCCATTGCTGTTATTTTTACGATTTAAAATCTATTTGACCCTTCCTAAAAATGCTTGACTGCCATTGAAGCAACTTCGTCATCTTCAACCTCGAGCCATCTTTTTCTTTTTCTGACAGATATTGCCTACTTAATTTGAGCCGACTTTGTGACTCCTTAATCTAAGCAGTTCACAAACTTTGTGCCTAAACAACACCAAGGACTACCACAGCCTGCATACATTCCTCAGGTATCTTTTGTAGTCAACCCATTTCATTTTCTCCATTCTTTAGTCTCACTCGCATTCTATTTATCTGCCTTTACTTCTATCGATCAAGTCTCCTAGGTACTAGATCCCTTGAATCTTCTGATCCGAAGATTCTTACTTACTTCTTGTTACTTGGCCATCACCTTCGTTTGTTTTTGGTCGGAGCGAGACCTCTATTGATTATGAAGACTTATCGATCTTTTCACTTATTGAGCTGAGATGGTAATAATTTCCTTCTCTTTTATAATTTTCATTACTCTAAATACATAAACATAAAAGCCACTTTGTTCTACTAAGTAAAAGTTTCTAAGTTACATTGGTGATGTCTACTTTTCATTCACAAATTATTCAAAACATAACAATCACTTGTCTATACTACACAAAAGCTTATATAATACATTGTTGGTTATCTAAAAGGAAGATTAAACATCTGCTCCCGAATCTTTCGAAGGATCCTCTTTCTCTGATATGTCAATGCTGGGAGCGGGCCTGGCTACTCTAAACCTAGCATGACCAGTGGAAGAGTTACGTGGTCGTCTCCTTCTAGGTTGAGAGGGGAAACCAGGAGGTGATACTGATACTCTCGGAGGTTCCACCTGAGTTAAAACGATTGGAAAATCGATTTGCCCGTAAGAAGTGGGAGATAAGGGAGCTACATGAAAGAAGGTGAAACACACATATCTAGTATATGTATATAATTAATACAATGGGTTTCTAGACCATCGCCCACATAAGGGAGTAACTGACAAATGGAAAAGTGGATGGAATTCCTTAGACATCGTTTCCTAAAATGGTTAGTGTATGAGTGAATCTTCGATTCTCAAGTTTCATTATATAGTATTGGGGTACCGGATTAATCATATACAAAACATACACATATGTAAATACAACTATTTCACATCACCGTATCCTAGATAAATTTCTAACAATTATAGGGATCCCTTGGTGCCTCATTTACTCCTTTTCACCAGAGGACTTATGCAATCATATTAGCAATTCCATAGGTTGCAACATTTTTAGGTGACAATCAGAAGTACACATCTCAAGCTGGTACATGGCTTAGATACTCTCTACTGACTTTGGTAATGCTTTGCTTTGTCGGGGTTACCAAGCTGGCATTGTGACTCCTTAAGTCTAATAGTTCACAAACTTGGTGCCTAAACATCCCCAAGGACTTCCACAGCCTGCATACATTCCTCAAGTACCATTTTTAGTCAACCCATTGCAATTCTCCATTCTTTAATTCCACTCTCGATTTATCTATCCAACCTTACTTCAATCGATCAAGTCTTCTAAGTACCAGATCCCTAGAATCTTCTGATCTGAAGACTCTTGCTTGGACATTATTAATTATGTCTCTGGCCTGAGGGGGAACTCTTTCATTTATGAACACTTATCAATCTATTTACCTCTTGATTTGATGGAATGATAAATTTGAATTATTTAGTTTGGTTAACATCAAAGAAGATTCACCAAAACATTAGCAACATATAGGCAAGAAGTTTGCATCACAAGGATGCTTTCCTTATCAACCATAAGTTGTCATGTTTTCCTTTTAAAGAACTTTCAATCCCTTGAGATTTATAATTAAGAATGTAATTCTTAGGGTAGTTAAGAATTTTGACAAAGTTCTGACTAAGAAAGTAGGAAATGATGAGTACAACTGAATGTAAGGGTACTTTGGTCATTTTCCTTCCTGGGAATTTTTTATATTCTTTGATCTTCCTTTTATGGTGAATTTTAATCTCCATAGTAATTGTAAATCAGATAATATATTTATCTTTACAAAAATTGGAAAATATATCCTATATTGTATTTCTCAGGGTATTTTGGGAATTTTCTTCAAAATATTATTTTGATCCCATTTCTAATGGATTTATTTTATATAAACTACTAATATATCATATATCAAATATTTCCTACTATTTGATTATTTTCCAGACCAAAAATTACATTTCTTGTAACAAAATTAAATAATTCTAAAACTAAGGGCAAAATGGTCATTTTGATAAATAAATTTTATTTTCAATGATTTTCTGGACAAAGAAAATTTTTACATGTCTTAAGCAATGTAATGAAGGGTTCTAAAAAGAGTTATTAAGATTTATCTTCTGAATTGGGTAAAAAATAAATTTTTATTCAAGTAGGGGTATTTTCAGTATTTTATAAAAATAATTTTTATTTTCACAAATTTTAGAAAAATAATTCCACTATCCTGTTCCTATCTTACTACACAGTCTTAAGACAAATTTTCAGAATTTTCAGAGGTCATTTGAGGCTTGAATTTCTCAAAATAGTTTTAAAAAAAAAAAATTCAAAAAGAGGGGCATTTTGGTCATTTGGTCATCTTCAACCTTTGAAAAGGGGTTTCGAACCAGGAAATTTGAATTTGGGGTTTTTTATTCTAGAATGATTTAGGCCTAATTAATTTTATAGAATCATTCATTGGATTAAGGCGAACTTATCCTGAGCTTCAATTTGAACTCAGAGTCTCTCTATTGGCTAATTGAAGAAGGTTTTCCTTTCGTTCAAAAATGGAAACTTTCTCTTCAATTCTAGTGAGTCATGGAGTTTCAGAGCTTGTAATTAAGTAGAAATGAAATATACATGAAATAGAATAGTTTTGTAATTTAAATTAGAAGAAAAGAAGACTCCTCCTACCTCAACTCAAAGCTCAAAATTTCCTTTAATGAAGGCTTGGGTTCTTTGCGTTTCTGAGCTTGTTTCTTCGATTTCTCCTTCCTAAAATGTTTCTGGGTGTTGTACGAAGCTAATGGGGTTAATGTGAAGGATTTTAGTGGATCAGAGAGGAAATTCGAATGAGAACTTTTCTCTGCTTTTTCTGAGTTTTCAAGCTTCTGGTTATGGCTATTTATAGCCTCTAGCCATCACCTACGGTGGTTATTTGATTTGTTTTAGGCCTAGGCTAGGTTTGATGAGTCATGGTGGCTTTAGGCTGAGCTGGGGTGGCAGTTAGCAGAGTTTTGAAACTCGTCAATGCCAGTTGGGAAGAAGGTTGAAGAAGATGACTCAAAAGGAAGGGATAAAATGATTTTAATTCGAGTAATGGTCAGCGATGGGCCTAGCGGTCTAACTGGCAAAACGAATCCCCTAATCTTCAAAACGCACTAAGGGGCACAGGTTTGAATCCTAGCCAACCCCTTTTTGCGTTTTTGCTTTTAATTTTAAACTTAGTCACGTGGCTATGCCTTATATAGATTTCAATTATTGAGAATGCTACCCACGTGGGGTAGCTCAGCTGGCTGAAACGCTACGTTTCAACCTCTGCGTCCTGGGTTCGAGTCCTGGCAACGCCTCTTTCCATTTTTTTCTCTTTTCTCTTTTTCTTTTCTTTTATTTTCTTATTTCTTTTTCTTTTTATTTTGTTTTTTTTTCTGTTTTTATTTTTATAAATTTGTTTTCACTTCTAAAAATTCTGTAAAAATTCCTATACTTTCTTTTCTCAGTTATCTTTATTCTTGTAAATTTAAAAGTGACAAATGAAATAAATTTATATAAATTTTTAATTATTTAAATATTAATATTTATTTAATTAAAAAAATCTGGAACAATTTTCTTTTCTATATTTATTTAGTCTCCTATTTCTGTTTTATTTTGCTTGATTTTTAAATTCCTAATTTTATGTCTTTTCAAATATTTTATTTATTTTATTTACTTGTTAAGTATATATTTAATTTTAATTTATTTTTATCATTCCTTACTTTGCTAAATAAATAATAAATAATTTCCTATTATTAAGCTAACTACGTTATTTATTTATGAAACAATAATATTTTTATTAATTTAGAAAAATAGGATGTTACAATTCTACCCTCCTAAAAGAAAATTTTGTCCTCGAAATTTGCTCTTCGGTTAGAACAATTGAGGGTATAATTCTCTCATTCTATCTTCTAACTCCCATGTTGTTTTTCCTTCATCCTTGGAGTTCCACTGTACTTTGACTAAATGGATGTCTTTTCCCCTTAGTTGTTTAATTCTACTATCTTCTATTCTTACTGGAAAGACTTCATATGTCAAATTTTCTCTGATTGCAACATGATCTGAGGCTAAAATATGTGATGGGTCGAGAATGTACTTCCTAAGTTGAGTTACATGAAATACATTATGCAAGTTTGCCAGATACGGAGGCAAAGCTATCTGGTATACTAAGGGACCTATCCTTTTAAGTATTTGATATGGATAAATAAATTTAGGAGTAAGCTTTTTAGATTTCAATGCTCGTCCAACTCCTTTAGTGGGTGTTACTCTCAAGAACATATGTTCCCCTTCTGTGAATTCTATGGGTTTTCTTCTCTGATCATAGTAGCTTTTCTAGCGATCCTGTGTTGTCTTGAGTTTCTCTTGAATTACTTTTATTTTTTCGGTGGTCTATTGTAACACCTCTAGTCCTAACAAGATTGAGTGTCCCGTTTCAAACCAACATAAGGGTGTTCTACACTTCCTACCATAAAATGCTTCATATGGAGCCATTCCTATACTTGCATGATAACTATTGTTGTATGTGAATTCCACAAGTGGTAAGGCTTCATTCCATCCTCCTAGTTGATCTAGTATCCATGCTCTTAATAAATCTTCTAAGCTTTGGATAGTCCTTTCTAATTGTCCATCAGTTTGAGGATGATAAGCAGAATTGAGTTTTAGTTTTGTTCCTAATGCCTGTTGGAGACTTTGCCAAAATCTTGAAGTGAAACGTGGGTCCCAATCTAAAACAATGCTAGCAGGGACTCCATGCAATCGTACTATTTCCCTCAAGTATATATGGGTTAGTTTCCCCAAAGAGTATTTGATATTAATGGGTAGGAAATGAGTAGATTTGGTTAATCTATCTACAATAACCCATATTGCATCATGCCCATTGACCGTTCGAGGTAATCTTGTAACAAAATCCATTGAAATACTATCCCATTTCCATTAAGGGATTGACAGCGATTGAAGATAACCTAACGGTTTCTGGTGTTCTACTTTAGCTTTTTGACAAGTGAGACATGTTGTTACATAGTTAACTACATCTCTTTTAATTCCTTTCCACCAAAAGGTTTTCTTTAGATCTTGGCACATCTTGGTTACCCCTAGGTGCAAGTTCAGGTAGCTTTTGTGGGCCTCTTCTAATATAGCTTTCTTTAGTTCTGAGTTTGCTAGAATGCAAATCCTATCATTTGTTTTGATGATTCCCATATTATCTTTTTGATAGGTTTCATTTTGACCAAGGAGTTCTTGTATAGTTGGGTCTTCACCTTGTTCCTTTCTAATAGATTCCAGGAAGTCATTGGTAGTGGTCAATGTACCTAGGAGTAAACTCTATGGGTGTATTTCTATGGCTAGACAGATTTTCGAAATCCTCAATCAATTTTTGCTCTTCTGCCATCATCATTGACATATGTAAGGATTTTCGACTTAAGGCATAGGTTTCATTTTGACCAACGAGTTCCTGTATAGTTGGGTCTTCACCTTGTTCCTTTCTAATAGATTCTAGGAAGTCATTGGTAATGGTCAATGTACCTAGGAGTAAACTCTGTGGGCGTATTTCTACGACTAGACTTAGATTTTTGAAATCCTCAATCACTTTTTGCTCTTCTGCCATCATCATTGACATATGTAAGGATTTTCGACTTAAGGCATCAGCTACTACATTAGCTTTTCCTGAATGGTAAGATAATTGAAAATCATTATCCTTTAAAAATTCCATCCATCTCCTTTGCCTCATATTTAGTTCTTTTTGATCAAATGGATACCGAAGGATTTTATGATCACTAAACACTTCAAATCTAGATCCATAGAGGTAATGTCTCCAAATTTTTAAAGCAAATACTATGGCTGCTAGCTCTAAATCATGGGTTGGGAATTGGCCTCATGAGGTCGTAGTTACCTTAAAGCATATGCTACCACCTTGTCGTCTTGCATCAAGACACACATCCTAACCCTTGTCGTGAAGCGTCACAATAAACATCAAATTTCTTTTCAAGGTTAGGTAATATTAAGATGGGTGCAGATGTTAGCCTCCATTTCAATTCTTGAAAACTATTTTCACATTCTTCTTCCCATATGAAGGCTTGTCCTTTCCTAGTTAACTTGGTCAAAGGTAAGGTTGGCTTAGAGAATCCTTCTATAAATTTTCTATAATAGCCTGCTAATCCTAGAAAACTCCTAATTTCAGTAATGGTACTAGGTGTTTTCATTGCATGACAGCCTCTACCTTAGCAGGATCCACTACAATTCCCTCTTTGGAAATTATGTGATCTAAGAAGCTAACTTCATCCAACCAGAAATCACATTTTGATAATTTAGCATATAATTGCCTCTCCTCAAGGATTTGCAGCACTATCCTCAAATGTGTTTCATGATCTTCATGGTTTTTGGAATAGATCAAAATATCATCTATAAAAATAACTACAAATTGATCCAGTTATTCATGAAAGATTCTTTTCATGTAGTCCATGAAGATAGCAGGTGCATTGGTTAATCCAAAGGGCATAACCAGATACTCATAGTGTCCATATATAGTTCTAAAAGCTATTTTTGGAATATCTTTAGTCTTGACCCTTATCTGGTGATAACCTAATCGAAGATCTATTTTTGAAAACACCTTGGCTCCCTTCAGCTGGTCCATTAAGTCATCGATCCTAGGAAGAGGGTACTTATTTTTTATGGTCATTTTATTTAATTGACGATAGTCTATGCACAATCTCATACTACCCTTTTTCTTTTTAACCAATAAAACAGGTGCTCCCCAAGGCAATGCACCGGGTCGTATTAATCTCTTTTCTAAAAATTCTTCAATTTGATTTTTAACCTCAACTAATTCTTTCGGTGACATCCTATAGAGGGCAATTGAAATGGGATTAGCTCCTAGTATAAGATCTATGGAGAATTCTACTTCTCTTTTAGGAGGCAAGTTCTCAACTTCTTCTTAGAAAAGATCTGGATATCCTTGAACTATGGGGATATCGTCAATGTGTTTTTCCATCTTTGTTTCTACTATCAGCATGGCGAGGAAAACTTTAGGAGTTTCTACTTTATTGGTATTTTCAATTTCTTTACTTTTAGTTTCCTTGAAGTGTAAAGTCTTATTATGACAATCTAAGACTACATGATTGGCTGATAACCAATCCATTCTTATTACTATATCTAAATTTTGTAATGGCAAGCAAATTAAATTAAGTGTAAAGTCTTGGTTTCTACATGTATGGTACAATTCAAGCATACTGAGTCAGTTTTTACGGATTTATTTGTAGAAGTACTGATGACTAGTGGTTGAAACAACTGACTAGTAATTACAGATAAACTTTTTATACAATCTACGGATATACAAGAATGGGTAGCGCCTGAATCATATAACACATTAACAAGTTTATTAGTTATCAGGCATTTACCACGAATGAGATCGTCTGACTTTTCTGCTTCTTATCCACTCATGGTGAATATCCTTCCAGATGCTGGTGGCTTCTTTGCACCCTGATATACTAATCCTCCAGAAGGTTTGCCAGCACTCGGAGCTTCTTTCTTGAGTGACCAACAATTGGTTTTCAAATGTCCTCTTTTTCCACAATTTTGACAGGTTGGAATTTGAGGACATTCCTTTTAAAAGTGTTGTCCTCGACACTTGAAATATCGTATTGTGGTACCTATAGCGATGGGGGCAGAACTTCCTACACTTTGGGTTCTAGGAAGCATATGTTTCTGAGGATTGTTTGGATTTTGGTAGGGTTTTCTTAAAGGCTGACTAAAATTTTTTCTGAGATTGCTTGATGGACCTCCTAACCTCCATTGGACTTGTCGGGCCCTACAATCTTCCTCATAAATTCTACATTTACTAACTAAAGTAGGAAAGTCTGTAATTTGGAGATATCCTATTGTCGGTTTAATATATGCTCGTAATCCATTCTCAAATTGTGAGCATATAGATATCCCATCATCTACCCCAAAGTAAGGCAGTATTTTAGTAGAGCATCCAACTTAGTTGCATCCTACCGGCATGTTTCCTTTTTTAACTCTAGAAATTTCCTGACTTTCTTTTGTTGATATTCTGCTGGGATATATTTTTCTAGAAATTTCTACCTAAAGGTTTCCCAGGGTATTACATTATCTATTCTAGGTAGGGTGGGTTTTGTCACATTCCACCAATTTTCTGCTTCACCTGTGAACATGAAAGTAGCAAAGTTGACCCTATGTTCCTCCAGGCATGACATTGCAGTAAAAATCTTTTCTATCTCAGCAATCCAGTTCTGAGCTCCCTCAGGGTTAAAAGATCGATTGAATCTTGGTGGGTTATTTCTTCTGAATATTGCTAATCCTTTGTACTCAGCAAGCTCTTCTTTTATTTCCCTAGCCATATGCTCTAGCACTTGAGTTATCCTTTCTAGAATATTTTGGGTATTTGGGTTGGTGGGTCTTCCTGCCATTTTGTGCTTGAGATATAACTTATGGTTAGATTCAGAGAATATTCTAATAATCAATCTATGTCTTATAAATCTCTAGTTCCTAGTGGGTCCACACCTAAGTCCTAGTAGGATAAATTGCTCTGATACCATTTATTGTAACGACAACTTTTTCATTACTCAAAATACATATTCATAAAAGCTACTTAGTTCTACTGAGTAAAAGTTTCTAAGTTACATTTGCGATGACTATTTTTCATTACACAAAATATCCCAAAACATAAGTCACTTACTCATATTACACAAATGCTTATATAATACATTGTCTCCCGGATCTTTTGAAGGATCCTCTTCATCCGATATGTCAATGTTGGGAGCAAGTCTGGCTATTCTAAACCTAGCATGACCAGTGGAAGAGTTACGTGGTCGTCTCCTTCTAGGCTGAGAGGGGAAACTAGGAGTTGATACAGATACTCTCGGAGGTTCCACCTGAGTTAAAAAGATCGGAAGATCGATTTGCCGTAGGAAGTGGGAGATAAGGGAGTTGCATGAAAGAAGGTGAAACACACATATTCAGTATATGTATATAATTGATACAGTGGGTCTCTAAACCATCGCCCACATAAGGGAGTAATTGACAAATGAAAAAGTGGATGGAATTCCTCAAACATCATTTCTTGAAATAGTTAGTGTAGGAGTAAATCTTCGATTTTCAAGTTTAATTATTTAGTATTGGGGTACCGGATTAATCACATACAAAACATACATAAACATAAATACATCTATTTCACCTCACTGTATCCTGAATAAATTTCTATCGACTATAGGGATCCTTTGCTGCCTCAGTTACTCCTTTTCACCAAAGGACTTATGCAATTGTATTAGCAATTCCATAGGTTGCAACATTTTTGGGTTGCAATCAGGAGTACATATCTCAAGCTGGTACATGGCTTAGCTACTCTCTATTGACTTTGGTAATGTTCTGCTTTGTCGGGGTTACCAAGCCGACAGTGTGACTCCTTAACTTTGGCAATTCACAAACTTGGTGCCTAAACACCCCTAAGGACTTCCACAGACTGCATACATTTCTCAAGTACCTTCTGTAGTCAACCCATTGCAATTCTCCATTCTTTAATTCCACTCTTGATTTATCTATCCAACCTTACTTTAGTCGATAAAGTCTTCTAGGTACCGGATTCCCTGGAATCTTCTAATCTGAAGATTCTTGCTTAGCCATCATTAATTTTGTCTGTGGCCTGAGGGGATCTCTTTCCTTTATGAAGACTTATTGATCTATTTACCTCTTGATTTAATGTAATGATGTGTATTATTTAAGTTGGTTAACATCAAAGAATATTCATAAAAACATTAGCAACCTATATGCAAAAGGTTTGCATCACAAGGTTATTTTTCTTATCAACCATAAATTGACATGGTTTCCTTTTAATGAACTTTCAAATCCTTGAGATTTACAATTAAGTATGTAACTATTAGGGTAGTTATGAAGTTTGACAAAGTTCTGACGAAGAAAATAGGAAATGACGAGTACTACTGAATGTATGGGTATTTTGGTCATTTTCCATCATGGGAACTTTTAATATTCTTTGATCTTCCTTTTATGGTGAATATTGATTTCCATAGTAATTGTAAATGAGGGAATATATTTATTTTTACAAAAATTGGAAATATATCCTATATTGTATTTCTAATGGTATTTTGGGAATTTTCTTTAAAATTTTATTTTCATCCCATTTCTAATGGATTTCCTTTTATATAAACTACTAACAAATAAGATATTATATATTTCCTACTATTTGATTATTTTCTAGATAAAAAATTCCATTTGTTGTAACAAAATTAAATAATTCTAAAAATAAGGGCAAAATGGTCATTTTCATTATTAAAATTTATTTTCAATGATTTTCTAGACAAGAAAATTTTTACAGGTCTTTGGCAATGTAATGAAGGGTTCTAAAAAGAATTATTAAAATTTTTCTTCTGAATTAGGTCAAAAATAAATTTTTATTCAAGTAGGGGTATTTTGGGTATTTTATAAAAATAATTTTTATTTTTACAAATTTTAGAAAAATAATTCCTCTACCCTATTCCTCTCTTATTACACAGTCATAGGATAAATTTTCAGAATTTTTAGAGGTCATTTGAGGCCTGAATTTCTCAAAACAGTTTTAAAAGAAAATTTTAAAAGGGAAGGACATTTTGGTCATTTGGTCATCTTCAACCTCTGAAAGGGGGTTTCGAACAGAAAATTTGAATTTGGGGTTTTTCATTCTGGACTGATTTAGGCCTAATTAATTTTACAGAATCATTCCTTGGATTAATGTGAACTTATCCTGAGTTTCAATTTGAACACAACGTCTCTTTACTAACTAACTGAAGAAGGTTTTTCTTTCGTTCAAAAATGGAAATTTTCTTTTTGATTCTAGCGATTCATGGAGTTTCAGAGCTTGTAATTAAGCAGAAATGAAATATACATGAAATAGAATAATTTTGTAATTTAAATTAGAAGAAAAGAAGACTCCTCCTACCTTAACTCAAAGCTCAAAAATTCCTTTAATGGAGGCTCGGATTCTTCGCGTTTCTGAGCTTGTTTCTTCGATTTCTTCTTCCTAAAATGTTTCTAGATACTATACGAACCTATGGGATAAATTTGAAGGATTTTGGTGGATTAGAGAGTGAATTCGAATGAGAACTTTTCTTTGCGTTTTCTATGTTTTTAATCTTCTAGTTATGACTATTTATAGCCTCCAGCCACCGCCTACGATGGTTATTTTATTTGTTTTAGGCCTAGGATAGCAGAGTTTTTGAAACTCGTCAATGGTAGTTGCGAAGAAGGTTGAAGAAGATGACTCAGAAGGAAGGGATAAAATGACTTTAATTTGAGTAATGGTCAGCGATGGGCCTAGCAGTCTAATTGGCAAACCGACTCCCCAAATCTTCAAAACGCACTAAAGGGCACGGGTTCGAATCCCAGCCAACCCCTTTTGCGTTTTCGCTTTTAATTTTTAACTTAGTCATGTGCCTATGCCTTATATAGATTTCAATTACTAAGAATGCTACCCACGTCGGGTAGCTCAATTGGCTGAAACACTGCGTTTCAACCTCTGTGTGCTGGGTTCGAGTCCTGGCAGCGCCTCTTTCCATTTTTTTTCTCTTTTCTCTTTTTCTTTTCTTTTATTTTCTTATTTCTTTTTCTTTTAATTCTTTTTTTTTTGTTTTTATTTTTTAAAATTTGTTTTGACTTCTAAAAATTCTGGAAAAATTCCTATACAATCTTTTCTCAATTATCTTTATTCCTGTAAATTTAAAAGTGACAAATGAAATAAATTTATATA
>JAMLFT010008587.1:0-13557 GCA_026544285.1 Pachyrhizus erosus | reverse complement strand
CCCTTGTTAAAGGTCCAAAGGAAGCTTGAAGTGTCTTTGGGAGTGTCTTACCCTCTGATGAAGCCAGGAATGTATCAAGGGGTCATAGGTAGGGCTATATTTTGCACAATCATAAGATATGAAGGAATGAGTTGGACCATAATCGAAAAGTACATCTACATATTTATCACAAATGAGGCACTTATAATGAATCAAGTAGTTTGAGGTAGTTGTTTCCGATCCGTTCATCACGAACACTCTTCCTGTTGCTGTTGATTTTTCTTGATTCTGCGTTGGTTTCTTGGCGCTTAATGTTTCCATTTTCAGGGACCAACAATCCTTAGACAGATGCCCTATCTTTTTGTAGTTGTTGCAGGTAAGATTCTTTTGAAGGAAATATCTAATGTAGTTCAATCCACCACATTTAAAGCATTTCACTAGCATATCCATTGCCAGAGGTGGAACATTTGTTCTGGAGCTCCCTATAGACGGACTAGGCCTCAATGATCCACTTCCTTGAGATGGTGGCCTCTGGTAAGGTTTCTTTAGGTAGTCAAAGGACCTTTTTGGATGTTTCTGTGGTCTTCTCGTCTTCCATTGCATCCGACGAGAGTTTGAGTCATCTTCATAAATTCTACATTTGCTCATTAAGGTGGGGAAATAAAAAATTTGTAAGTATCCTACGACTTGTTTAATTTTTGCACGCAATCCATTTTCAAATTGAGAACAAATCGCTTGTCCGTCATTTGCCCCGAAATATGGCCAATATTTGAGTAACTCATCAAATTTAGTGGCATATTCCCCCACCGATAAATTTCCTTGCCTAAGTTCCAAAAATTCCCTTGCCTTCTTCTGTCGATAATCGACGGGGAAATATTTGTCCAAAAACTTTTATTTGAAGGTTTCCCACAAAATAAAGTAATTATGCTGAGGCAAGGTAGGTCAGATGATTCTCCACTAGTTCTCCGCCTCTCCAACAAACATAAAAGTTGTGAAATTGACTTTGTGTTCCTCCATAGTAGACATAGTAGTAAATATTTTCTCAATTTTGGTGATCCAGTTTTACGCTCCTTCTAGGTTGAAGGAACTGTTAAATCGAGGTGGATTGTTCCTATGGAAGGATGTGATTCCTCTATACTCTGTAGGTTCCTTGTTTCTATCTTGTGTTATCCTTTCCAGGACCTAAGTTATTATGTCCAGTACTTGTTGAGTGTTGCTTCCTAGAGGTCTTCTGGCCATAGTATCCTATGGATACAACAAATGATTCCACGGTTACTTGACTTATTCCTAAATAGTTAAAACCTATTTTATTGATTTGTCCCATTTGTATTTACACTACTACCCAAGTAGTGATAGTAAAGGTTTTAGGGTTTCTCTAACTAAGAGATCGAACTACTCTAATACCAACTAATTATAACACCCCTTTTTATTACTTTTATTATTTTTATAATAGTTATTACCAAAGTTAAAAGGCAGATAATAACTTACAGTTTAATGGATCCAAGGAGTTACAATTTTGATGATAAGATAACTCTTTGTACTATTTACATCTCAAGTTCTCATTACGTAGCATACATAAATTCACAAACAATCATACATTCTATAAACTTCGTGTTACAAATATTAGAAACAAAAGTTCTTTCTCCAACTTATTCTAATCTAATAAACAGATTTGGATGGATCTTCTTCTCCATTGAGTCTTCTTTATGATTTGTAGCACCAGCTTGAATTGACCCCATTGATTATTGTGGGTTTTTGAGGGGTTTATGTCCTTCTCCGATTAGTTGGTACATTCAAGAACCTAGGTGTTGGAGTCTAAGAAAGAACAATTGGAAAGTCTACATGAAGAAACTGCCAAGGTACTACGATGTTGGTGGGTCAAAATGCAAAGCAGACACACCTAATAAAGGTATCATCACCTTGGACCCTGTCATAGGTCCATCTTCCCTCTAGGGGAAGTACTATTAGGTGGAAAAGTGGTTGAAATTCGTCTGCCATACTTAGTCTATAAGAGAGGGGGGTGTAAGAATAAGTCATCAATTCAAGGATATGCATAGGATTAAGGGTAATCTTTTCCTAACGTAGACTCTCATCTCACTTTTCAAGCCTAAATAATTCTCTCAAATCATTTTTAGGCCTTTTGCAACCTCCTACACTATTGACTCCTGAAGGACTTACACGAGCATATCATTTAATATCCAATTTGTAACTTTTGGTTTATGATCAAGAGTAAATACCTTGTCTAGTACTTGATCCAGGGTACTCTTAACCAAATATTGGTAATGCTCTGCTTTGTTAGGGACGCCAAGCCGATTTTTTGACACCCTCATTACTCTGGCTAATGCATAACTTGACAACTTATCTTCCCCAAGGTCTCACCAGACTTGCATACATTCCTCAGGTACCTTCTGTGGTCAACCAATGCATTCTCTATCTTAAATTCTCACTTGATAGGGTTTTAGTTCATCTATCATCCTTATCTCATCTATCAACTCTTCTATTATTTTATAGTGGTACTGATATCATATCAATGTTCTCAAGGAACAACATTTCATTTGTACATCACAATCATTCTAGATTGTGTCATCATTGTCTAAACATATCTCAGTTCATCGTCTATCCTAAGGTTTAATAGGAATTTTTCATCACTGATGGACAGTTAATAGGTATATTTCCATTTCACAATTTGTAGAATTATTCAAATCACATCTATATAATCACACAAAACACTTAAACGCATAACCTATGATTTGTGGTAATTAATCACACAAATTTTGTCAAATAATAGGGCAAGGATAAAATGGTCATTTTCAAAATTATGACCTTTAGGTATTTGTATATTTGTTTTCAACTCACAATACCTTATGTAATTATGGTAAGTTTGGTCTATCTAGCTCTAGAAAGTTTAAATAGGGAATTTAAATTTTTTCCTCAATATAGGGATATTTTGGTCACTTTTATGAAATATGATTTCCTAATATTTTCCTTTCTTAACTCTACCTTGATTAATTTATAGGTAGGTTTCTAGTACTTCCCAAAATTTTCTAAGTTCAAAGAGCTTATTTAAAACCAAAAATTAAATTTTTGTAAGGTAGGGGTATTTTGGTCATTTTTAAATTATTTAATTTCTTCTAACAAAGTCTTGCCACTTTAACCTAGAACTCCTAAAAGGTGTTTAATACTTACTAGAAGTGAATAAAAATCAGGTTTCCCAAGATTAGAATTGTTTGAAAGTGATAAAATCCTTATTTTAGGTTCTAGGGGTAAAACGGTCATTTAGTGAAAATTTACCTTTTTTAAATTTTGCCTTAAACTCTTTCCCTTAAATTTACAATACAAATTCTACTTTAGGATATCCCATATTTAAGTTATTTTCTAGAATTTAAACAAACCTAAAATAGTGAGAATGCTTACTTTTATACCTTAGGGGTATTTTAGGCATTTTTTAAAAATTTATCTCTTTTTGAACATTTTCTTTAGATTTTTTTTACCTTTAATTTTAAATTTAAGTATTTCTCAACATAACACTACATTTATACTACTTTCTAGAAGTCAAAAATAGCCTAAACATTCAAAAATTTGTATCTTTATATTCTATGGACAAAATGGTCATTTAAAAATATAATTTTTATTTTTTAAGGATTTTTTTTTAAATTTAAAAAGTGATTTTATAATTCTAATCATATTCATAAAAGGATCCTAAATGTTTTTTATCCTAAGATTTTGATTAAAACATATTAAAATCTTAATTTTTCCTTCTTAGGGGTATTTTTGGAATTTCTTCTAAAATTATTAAATTTGTATTTAATTTTCTAAGTAAAATCTTCTCTCATTCCCCTATAACTGATTACGTTTATTTCTAGTGATTTTTTTTTTCAATTTTTTATTAAGTCAAAAGGACATAAAAATAAATAAATAGATAGGGGTAGATTTAGAATTATTTTATGATTGGGGGTAAAGTGGTAATTTACCATTTTCCCCTTCTTCTCCTTCTTCACTTTCAATTCTCTCACACTGGTGCCTCAATCAACCAATTAATGGCTTGAACATATTGCCTATGTAATTACAAACATAATGATAATGACAATTTAATAATTCGAAGACTCATCCTACCTTTGTTCCTTGTCTTTCGATGGAGAGTTTTGCATTTCCGGCGACTGTCCAATTCAAGTTCTGCTACACTTTTGGCTTCAATACAAGTACCAAAAGGGTGTAGGGAAATTTTTGAAAGTGTCTGGGCACTCAATTTAGGCAAAGTGGCTCCGATTGAGTGGAACTTTGGAGTTTAAGTTCTTCAAAAGTCTCCATCTTTCTTCGTTCTTTGATCACCCTTATATAGTGTTTCTGCGTTGCCTCTTTGCCTTATTTTATTCTCCGTTTTACTAACAGTATAGCAGGGGCTTTTATAGGGCATCGGGTGCAGGGAATGGGTTATGGCATAGTGGTTGGGCTCAAGAAAGGCATTGCAGAGCTTGACGATGGTGGTGTAGAAGACGAAGTTGACGTGGCGCGTTCATATTCACTGGCAAAGTTACAGTAATGATAATAATATAAATATTATTAAATGTGTTTGGTTATCATTGTATGTAACCTGGCTCAGTGGTTAAGACGCTGAGCCCAGGTTGCCAAGTCTCGAGTTTGATTGCCCCTTGCCCATATTTTGGTTTTTCGTTTTATTTTACTTAAACTTAGTTTCTTAAGGTTTTGTATCTAGTAGGATATTAAATAACTACCCCACGTGGATAGCTTAGCTGGCATGCTTTCCTCCCTTTTCTCTTCTAGGTGCGAGGTTCAAACCCCAACACTTGATTTTCTTCCTTCCTTCCCTTGTATTTCTTTTATCATTCTTTTATATTTTCATTAATTTCAATTTTCTATTTTTAATTTTTACAAATTCTATTTTATCTTTTTAAATTCTAGAAAAAATGCTATAATTCCAACATATATTTTCTTCTACTGAATTTACATTTTCTCTTTTTTAAAAAAACTAATTGCCTTTATATAAATTAATTTATTTGTATAATATTAATAACTATTTAATTTTACAAAATTCATAAAATTTTATTTTAAACTGCAGAAAATTTAATTTTGATTCTACTTCTAATTCTTTTCAGTTCTGATTTTTTCTTTATTCATTTATGGTTTATGTTTTATACAATTATATGTTTCATTCTATTCTAATTTTAAATTTCTTAATATTATCTTATTTTCTTCTTTTCTTTTCTATGCATTATTCCTCTGTCTTCTTCTTCTAGGAATTAAATTCATACAAAAAACATAGATAAATTCTAGAAATAGATATATATATATATATATATATATATTGAAAATCTTGGATGTTACACTTTTCATGATCTTCACCTGATATTAATTCAAATAATAACAAATCACTTTCTTCCTATCTTGTATTGTTTATTTTTCATTTATTTCAAAAAAAATTCAATTAGGTATATCTAACTCTCTCATAATATTTTTATATTTTTTTTATCTACTTTTCAATAAGTAAGTGAACACAATATTAAAGATCTAACATATAATATATAATTTCCAAAACACCTATACAATATGGATAAAAAGGAAGTAGAGATAAATCAATTTATTTGAAGGGATAAAATATAAAAAAATAAAATAAAATTGTAATTCCAAAATAAATACATTAAATTTTATTAATATTAAAATATTTTAATAATTGATTATATATATAAAAAATATAAATTAAAATAAATTATATATAATGATTAATATTACAATATTTATCATGATTGATTATTAAATTTGAGTCACACTATATATATATATTGGATTTTGGATTTAGTTTTCAAATTAATTCTTGATTTTAGGTTTTATTTTGGGATTAATGGTTGATTTTGAATTTTGGTTCTCTTTAATTTGATTTGCTCTTCTTCTTTGTTTGGTTTTTTCTTTGTTATTAATTAAAAAAAATTTAGATCATTGATAATGACTATTTTTTTTGTTATTTTTAATAAATAAAATTAATTTTTTCTTGGTAAGAACTCATTCTTATATTTCACTAGGCAGACTTTAACGTCATTTTTTATTACTTTTATTTAATAGAAACTTTTTTTAGAGTTATTGCGTAGATAAAATTTACATCTAAATTAATCCAAATAATTACAATTTTATAGTAACTTATCTCATCATATTACTTCCATTGTAAGTTCTCATTATATAATATACACAAGGTAGAAAAGTTATACACTCTTTAAACATTGTGATACAAAATTATAGAAACAAAAGTTCTTTAACTAAACTCTTCAATAATTTATTCTTGTCTAATCTAAAGCTTTAAGGGATCTTCTTCGTCAGATGATTCTCCTCTTTGGTTCGCATGACTAGCCTGTATTCATCCCGTTGATGATTGAGGAGGTTGAGGAGTTTGAGGTTGTCGTCGATTAGCCGACACATTCAGAATTTTGGGTGGCGGGGTTTGAGAAAGAAGTACTGAAAATTTTACGTGGTGGAACTACCAAGGTAATATAATGTTTGTGGGTCGGAAGGCGAATCAGACATATCCTATGAATGTATCACCACCTTAGACTCTGTCATAAGTCCATCTCCTTTCTAAGGGCAAAATCGTTAGATGAAAAAGTGGTTGAAATTCGTCAGCCATGCTTAGTTTGAAAGAGAGGGGGTGTTGGAGTGAGTTACCAATTTTGGGACACACACATACATAATAGAGATGGTCTATCTAACGTAGTCTCTCATCTCACTGTTCGTGCCTAAATAGGTTCTCTAATCGTTTTAGGACCCTTCGTAACCTCCTATACTACTAACTCCAGGAGGACTTACATGAGCATATCATTGAAGATCCAATTTGCAACTTTTGGTTGATGTTTGGGAGTATATACCCTGCCTGGTACTCGGTCCAAAGTACTCTCAACTGAATCATGATAATGCTTCACTTTATTGAAGATATCAAGTCGATTTTGTGACACTCTCTATACTCTGAGCGGTTCACAACTTGACACCTTATCCACCCCCAAGGTCTTACCAGAGCCTGCGTACATTCCTCAGGTACCTTTTGTGGTCAACCATTACATCCTCCATCTTAAATCCTCACTCAATAGGGTCTTTGTTTCAATCTACCTTCCTTATCACATTTCTCATCTTTACTATTTATTTTTTTACAATGGTACTAATGTACATAAAGATTCTCAATGGACTACATCCATTTATACATTACAATCTTTCTAGATTGTATTGTCATTATTTGAGCATATCTTAGTTCATCAACTATCCTAGGGTTTTTCAGGAATTACTGTCACTAATGGACAGTTAACAAGTATATCTACCTTCCACAAATAGCAAAATCATTCAACCATATTGATATCATCCACACAATACATTATAAGGTATAATCAATGATTCAAAATAATTAACCACACATTTTATATTTAGATAATATAGCAGGCGTAAAATGGTCATTTTTCAACACTAGGACCCTTATGAATTTTTTATTCTCATTTTCAATTCTCAACAATTCCCAATATATCTTATATAGTTATTCAAGTATTATAAGTTGTTTTTCTTAAGTTTAGGGAGTTCTAATTATATTTTTCTAATGTAGGAGAATTTTAGTCATTTTTACAAAATATGATTTTCTTGGATTTTCTTTTCACAAATCTATCAAACTTACTTGGTATGTAGGTTCTTGTACCTTTCAAATAATTTCCTGAGTTCAAAAAGTCATTTTAGAATTTAAAAATAAATTTTGTAAAGTAGGGGCATTTTGGTCTTTTAAGAAATATTTGTCGTTTTTAAATATTTCTCCTTTATTTTTAACCCATATTTCTTGGAGAGGTTCATAATATTATAAAGATTAGTTTAGATTATTTTTCTTGATATTGGAATGACCCAGAAAGGATCAAATGCTCATTTTTATACCTTAGAAGTATTTTGGTAATTTTGTGAAAATTTACCTTTTAAAATAATTACTTAAGATTTTTACCCTTAAATTTTAAAGATAGATTCTACCTTACGCAACAAGGTACTTGTGCTATTTTCTAGAAATTAAAATAGGCTAAAAATGATACACATACTTACTTTTATATCCTAGAGGCAAAATGGTCATTTTGAAAATATAATTCTATTTTTAAGGATTTTGAAATTTCAAAAGTGATTTTAAGATTTTATGCATATTCATAAATATGTCCTAAAATTTTCCCCTCAGATTTTTTATTAAAACAGATTTAAAATCCTAATTTTCTCTCTTAGGGGTATTTTTGGAATTTCCAAAATAATTTATTTTTTTATCAGAGTTTCTGAGAAAACTTTATTTCATTCTCTGGTACAAGGGTAGGGCTATTTCTAGGTTTAATTTGAGGTTAAAATGAGCCAAAAATAACTTTAAAATAAATAAAAATAGTATAGGGGTATTTTGGTCATTTTCTCAAAGGAAGGGCAACATGATAATTTACTAGTCATCTTCAACCTTTGGATCTAGCTCTAGCAAGAGAATTTCAAATTTGTGAACTTCAATTCCCTTTGTGTTTTTGATAAATAAACCATCAAGAACCCTTCGTTAACTTCTCCTTTATCATTCGCAACTCTTAATTGATTCAATTGTGTCCAAATTAAGCTATTCGAAATCGAATTTTTACAAAGTTTGAAATAGATAAATTTCAATTTGATTACTGAGTTATAATGCGAATTAGACCACGACACTATGCAAAAACCAAATTGGAGTAATGTAGATTAATTTTGTGAATCGAATTTAGAGAAAGGATAGTTCCTCTTACCTCAATTGAAGTTTTCCTAATTCGTTAATGGTGAAGCTTTGTAACCTCTATGAAATTGTGATTTCTTATGTTTTTCTTTAAATTTGTTAGACAAAAAGGTTTGTGGGGGTGATTTCAAATCTTTTGGGATAAGTTTGGAGCAATTTGGTGAAGAAATGAAGGAGAATTCAAAGGTTAGAGTTTCTGTAATTTCTTTCAAATTCAAACCTTGTTATTGTTTATATAGACCTCTGTGGGCCTCCTTTCTTCACGGTGAAGTATCCCTAGGCTTGGGCGGTCATAGGGGTAGCCTTGTAGGGTTTGGGGTGGCACGAATTGGTAGTGAGAAAAAGTGACTCGAGGTTGAAGGTGATTCAACTGATTCAATGGCGATCAACATGTTTTAGGAATTGTTAAATATAACTAAGTTCACAAAAATAATAGTGATGGGCCTAGCGTTCAAATGGAAATTCCTGCTTAACCACTCTTCCTTCGACCCCATGTACACACCTTCGAATCCGTCCCACCCTATTTTTATTCTTTGTGTGTTATTTTTCGTTTTAACTTTGTGCCTTACTCCTTTTATTGTATTTGGGCCTTATCATAGCACCCAAATTAGGTAGCTCAGTTGGCAATGCTCCCAACTCTCTCTTCTCTCCCTCAAGAGCGGGGTTCTACCCTTGCCTTCGCCTTTCTTGCCTCTATTCTTCTTATACTTTTCTTTTTCTTTGGTTTTTCTATTTTTATTTTCTATTTTCTATTTTCAATTTATTAATTCTTATTTTATATTTTTAAATTATTTTAAAAATCTTATAATCTTAATTATATTTTTTCCTATTAAATCAAATTTTCTTTTTCATAATAATTAATTTATTTTATCTAAAAATAATAATTTAAATCCTAGAAATTTATTTTAATCTTTTGAAAATTTTTATTTTGATTCTGATTCTAATTCTTTTCTGTCTCAGTTTTTCTTTATTCATTTATGGATTAAATTTCTATAAATTGATATATTTTACATTTTATTTATTTTTAAATTTCAAATTCTTTTATTAACTAAATTTTATTTTCCTTCTTTCTTCCCTAATCAATATTGAATAATTTTCTTTTTAGGAACTAAACTTCAAATAAATGAAACCAAAAATAGATAGAAGATAATTTCTAGAAATATGATATTATATATTGCAAAATTTGAGGTGTTACAACTCTTCCCCCCTTAAATAAATTTCATCCCTAAAATTTGTATATCTAAACTAGTTTGGGGTACAATTCTCTAATCTTATCTTCTAATTCCCAAGTTGCATCTCCTTCGTCCGTTGGACTCCATAGTACTTTTACTAAATTAATATTCTTATCTCAGAGTTGCTTCACTCTTTGCTTTATGATCCTAACAGGTGAAACATCATAAGTTAGATTCTCCCTAATCGTCACATAATCTGGTTCTATGACGTGATTAGAGTCAGGGATGTATTTTCTAAGTTGGGATATGTGGAAAATACTATGTAAGTTGGCTAGTGATGGTCGGAAAGCTATTTGGTAAGTAACAGGGACAATCTTTGTCAAAATCTGGTAAGGTCTTATAAATTTGGGTGTTAGTTTCTTAGATTTCAAAGCTCTACCTACACCATTTATTGGATTTACTCTTAGAAACACGTGTTCTCCTTCTTGAAATTCCAAAGGCTTTCTTCTCTTGTCATAATAACTCTTTTGTCGGTCTTAAGTAGCTTTCAGCTTGTCTTGAATAATTTTTACTTTCTCCGTAGTCTGCTATAATTTAATTACTAAATCTTTCTCTCACTATAATTTATACCTCTTGTTATTCTTAAGTTTTTCTTAATATTTACAAGTTAGGGGCATTTTTGTCATTTATAAAATATATTAGATGACTTAAGAATTTTGTATCTTAAATAAAATCTTGAGTTATAATACAAATTTAAGTTTCTTACCAGTTTTAATGACAAAAGTTTGATCTAAAATTAGATTAGTTACATTTTTGTCCTAGGGGCAAAATGGTCATTTTTTAAGGATAGTATTTCATTTATGGGTCCTTATCGCTAAGTATAATTTCTAAATGGTATCATTTTTAGATACATAGTCTTTCAGAGTTTCCTTGATCACTCTCTAGGGTTATAGGGAAAGATTAATTCAAAAGTCATTGTTTTTAAGACTTAGGGCATTTGGTTATTTTTCACAAAACATATTTTAATAGGATTTTCTCTATTTCTCTCATTTTAAATTAAATTGTAAAAAAATTTTAATATCATATGCTTAGTTCTCTTAAGATCAAGGGGTTTTAGATAGTAGGAAAAATTCCAATTTCTCTTATAGGGTTATTTTGGTCATTTGCGAAAAAATTTTGTTCTTGGAAAACTTTTTTCATCTAAAAATTTGATATAGATTCAAATAGTAGTCTAGGGATTTTAGACTATTATTCCTAAAATTGAAATGTTCTAGAAATGCAAAAATTACTATTTTTAAACAATAAGAGCATTTTGGTCATTTTGTAAAAATTTACCTTTTCAAGTTTTCACTTTAGATTTTTAGCTGTAAAATTTTAAGATAGCTTCTATTTTATGTCTCAAGGTACTTAGGCTATTTTCTAACAGTTAAAATGGCCTAGAATGATAAAAATAATGAATTTTATCTTCTAAGGGTAAAATGGTCATTTTGAAAATATAATTTCATTTTCAAGAGTTTTTAAAATTTAAAAAGTGATTTCTAGACCCTAGATAGGCTCACATCATACTCCTAATGTTTATTTTCAAAATGTATGGCCATAACATACTTATATTTCCATTTTCTTCAATTAGTGGCATTTTTGGAATTTCTCTAAATAATTTAATTTATTTAAAATTTTTGAAAAATAAATATCACATTTTGTTCCTTATACTTAGGACTATCTCTTATTAATTTTTCACAGCTTGAAGAGATAAGAATGGCTCAAAATCAAATAAAACAGACTAGGGTGTAGTTTGGTAATTTTTCAAGGAAGGCTATTTTGGTAATTTTTCTATCATCTTCAACCTTTGGCTCCCTCCTTCGAACCAAATAATTTAATTGGGGGATTTTGATTCCTTTCACGTTTTTGGCAATTAAACTACTTAGAACTCTTCAATAACTAATTACAATCAAAATCCATCTTTTAATTGAACGAATTATCCTTAGGATAAGCCAATTGAATTAAGATTTACAAAGTTTGAAAACATGAACTCCAATTTTCAATTCTAGAAAATTATGGTGTTTTAAGACTTCAAATTATTAGGAATCCCAATTGAAATGACATAGAAGAATTTTGTAATTATTTTAAGAAGAAAAGAAGATCCCTTCGACCTTAATTCAAAGTTTCAATTTTCTTCAATGGAGGCTCAGTTTTCTTCTAGGAATTTGTGCTCCTTAGCTTCTTCCTTTGATTTTTATACACCAAAGAGTTTTTGGGTGCTCTAAGAAGGGTTTGTGATCAGTTTGAAGGAATTTGGTGGAGTATAAAGGATTTTCAAAAGGTATGACGATTGTTTCAATGGTGTTCTTCAAAGCTCAGTATCCATGGCTTTTATAGCCATTCCAATCGCCCAAAATATTGTACTTTATTTGCCTATGCCTAGGGTAGCTCTGTTGAGTCACGGTTGAGGCCTGAGCTAGCCTTGGTGGTGATTTGCAAGATTTTCAAAGCTTTTAAAAAGTGCTCCAATGGCAATCTTGAGGAAGATGACGCAGGTGCGGAAAGGATAAAGGTATTTTATTTTCATTACTTATTAGTGATGGACCTAGCAGTCTCAATGGTCACTCTCCTCTACTCTCCCACTGGTTCCTTCAAGGGGGTAGTTTCGAATTCCAACCATTTTCACTTCGCTTTTTATTTTGGATTCCATTTATTTGTTTACAATTTATATATTAATTAAAGTGTGCTTTTGCTACCCACATGGGGCAGCTCAGCTGGAAAAGTTGTGTGTTTTCTTCTCTCTCTTCTTCCATGTCTCCAATTCGAATCCGCTTCTCCTCCTTTATTTTTCTCCTTTCTGTACTCAATTTATTTTCTTTTTCTTTTATTTGTAATTTTTTCTATTTTTGATTTTAACCTAATTATTATTGTTTCAAAAATTCTAAGAAAAATTCTAAAATCCTTCTCTACTTATTTTTTATATTCCTAGTATAATTTTTTTATTATTTTTATTAGTTTTATCATTTAATAATTATGATTTATATTCTTAAATTTTTTAAAAAAATTTCTAAAATTTTTCTTTTAATCTATTTTGTTTATTTTTATAAATTCGATAACAAAATAAATTTTAACTATATTAGTTTTATCATTAATAAATTAATTATAAATCATACTTTTCTTCTCTTTATTTTATCACTTTAAATTCTAATTAAATATTTTGAGGACATTTATTTTCCTATTATTATTAAGTTTTTTGGATTATAATATCCATTCCTAATTACATCTAAAGTGCTAAATGAATGACTGAATAAAGAATTCAAATTTATATTTAAATTATTTATCTATATTCATAAAATCCAATAAATTGAATTTATATTTAAAAAATAAAATATAGGATGTTACAAGTATCTTAACTCTCTCATTATTTTTATATTTTTTTATCTACCATATGAATAAAAAGGAAGTAGAGATAAATCAATTTATTTGAAGGGATCAACTATTAAAAAATAAAATAAAATTGTAATTCGAAAATAAATACATTAAATTTTATTGATAATAAAAATTGTAATGATTGATAATGTATCACATAAATAAATTATAGAAATTAAAGTAAATTATATATAATGATTAATATTAAAATATTCATAATGATTGATTATTGAATTTGAGCAACACTATATA
>JAMLFT010008586.1:0-13558 GCA_026544285.1 Pachyrhizus erosus | reverse complement strand
ATTTTAATTTGAAACATAATTTTAAATTATTTTTTTGTCTAATTCAAATGTAAATCTTGACTCATTAAATTAAATTTTTAACCTTTTTAGATTTATCTTTGACGTGATTTTTTATTATGCTCGTGAACTTTTTTTTATAATAAAGTCTAATAAGATATATTTCACATCTCAATTTAATAAAAAATATATATTCAAAATTAAGTTATAAAAAAAATCATTATTTAATAAAAATATTTTAATTTATTTAAAAAATATAAATAAATAATTAAAAATAAAAATAAAAAAAAATTAATTTTAATATAATAAAAATACAAAAGATTGAAAATACATTTTACCTTACTTAAAAATTAGAAGTTTGAATAGAGACATTATTCAAATAAAAAAATCAGAGAAAAATAAGATAAATATATTTGACTTTCTTCTCAATTCTTTTATTTTAATTTGTTTAATTATATGAAAATATTTTTAAATTAATATTTTATCATAATTTTTTTATTTTTACGAGAAAAAAAAATTATACATTAATAGTGTTAATCAATTTTATATTATTATTCAATTACAAGTTATCATAAATGATAAATTTATTGATTTTTATAATAATTATCTTAAAAATGATATTAATTATAAATTTATAATTAAATAATAATAATAATTTATTTTATATCATTAATATATAACTATTAAACTTTTTTAAAATAAAAAATGGAAATACACTTTAAATAATATCGGACGGGGTGACAATGACACATTAACCATACCAATACAAGTCTTCGCAAGCGATTTTACTCAGTTGAAGTTATTATAGTAGCTTTCGTGCATTTATGGACCTAATTGAAAAAAATTGTTCACTAATTAAAATTTTAACGGCGTCGAAAGGAATTAAACTTTCATCCACGAAAAAAAATGAGTATTAACTTATAATTTTTAAATACTTAGTTTATTCCATATGAACTCTTTTTCTATCTTCATCTCAATTTCATATACTGTTATGTGTTTTACTATCTTCTATATAAATTTAAAAACAAAATATATTTAGATAAAATAAAACTGAATTGGTCTTTACACGTATTTTGAAAGTTAAAGAAGTTTATTTTTTTAAAAATAAAAATCAAACATGACATGTATTTTGAATAGTATAAATGTTTGAACATGTATTCGTAGACTGGACCGAATGGGCGAAGTATATCATTGAGTATCAGCAGGATTAGTCATAACATGGAAAAAAAGAAAAGAAGAATAATGAACAGTTAAGCATTGTTTTCTATGCCGTTGGGGCCCAAATAAACGCGTTATAACTTTATCCCTTTTCGGTGCTTCCAACTAATAAATGAGGCTAAGAACATCTCCCCCCAAAATCTTAAGATTCCTCCTATAAACCAAAGATGCTGTTTGACTCCACAAAACATTTACCATTTCTTTTTAATATATATATTTTTTCTAATTCTTTGTTCTGGCAAATAAGGCTTATGAGAGTAAAATTTAATTTAATTTAATTTAGCCACTAACAATTTGAACAGGCATGGCCTATGAACTTTCCTCAACTCGTCTTAAATTCTACAAGATTACAAGATTTCAAGTATACCAACACATAATTTTCAACTGGGATTTATAATCATGAAGATAACTTAAAAACACCATGAAAATAATTGATAGTTCACAGTAAGAATAGTTCTTGAAATTATTAATCCAATCTATATATTCACTCAAATTTAAACATATATAAGGAATCTCTACCCAAAAAAACATATATAAGGAATTCATGATGCAATGCTGTTGTGTATCAACTAGCATCTGCTGTGGTTCCTGAGGTGCACTTTTGGATTTTAATTGCTGTTCTCTATTCTATGTTACTCTTCATTAGTAGGGTCAGTTAATTTAATTAAATATCAGCTTCTTTTTATTTTACATAACTAAATACTATCAGTTATGATTCAGAATGTTGCCCCATCATCCAAAAACAGAAAGTATCGGAACCCCTATTTTGCTAACATGAACACAAACTGACCCCAAATAAGAAGTGTTACCTGCCGCGGCGTTTATCTAAATAATTTAATCAAGTGTTTATTTAATAATTTTTTATTATTACATTAGAGCTTATATCATAAATTAAATTGCAAATTTTATTAAAATGAGATAAAAATAATTCATGTTAATAAATTTTGTAAAAAAAATATTGAAATAAGCTGAAAAAAACTTACAAAATTATAAAGTCTTCTTAGTGCACCTTACATACTAATTCACTATCACTGGCGTTTGCATGATCTTCAAACTTGGACTATCATAAAGGCGTGGGCCTCCAGAATTAATGATTACTGATTAGTGGGCCAAGCTCATTTTTATGTATGGAGTAGACAAAATTGTTGTTCCTTCTCGACAAAGGCATTCTCTTCCCAACAACCTTTTCCTTCTTCATCTTCTATATATTTTTGTTTATTACTTTCAAAAAGTAGGAGATCAACCCATAACATTTTTCTTTTCCCAGTCCCCTCTTCAGTTGGATTTGATGTTGCACCCTACTACTTGTAAAGCTGCATTAATAGTTTCCACTTTCCTCGTAAGCTTATTTAAAACCCTCAAATATTGTCACTATCAATTACAATGTACATAAACCATAAGTGATCCAAGTGAGTCCAGCTTAGACATATGATTATTAATTATAATTTGACGGGTGTACATAAGTTGATTAACTTTCTGTACTCTTTTCAAAGACTTCTTCAACTGCTAACTTAAATAATTATCTACCACAAGATCTAATAGTTTAGTAATTAATTGAGAGCTTACTCCCGTGAGTTTTGTGACAATAACATCATATAGGTTCAAGGCGCCTCATTATGTCGTGTGGGATATATGAAATAAGGACAATGAGGCTTTAACCAACCATTGTTGGCCATTAATTGACTTGTCAAAACAACTACAATTTTTGTAGAATGCGTGACAGATATTATATATGCAAGTTACACATATTTAATTTTATTTGTACATTCTTTTGTAAGTAAGGAAATAAAAAAAAAAAAGTATTACACTCTATTGTAATTATTTTAATGGTTTAAATTACACACATCTCATACTATGATGCTATATATAAAAATGAAACAATCATTATCATAGTAAATCATGTTGGAGAAGTGCACGTGAGTTGTGAATTCAATAGGTATGATTATGTCCTTATAAACAGGATCTAAGGTAGATAATTAATGGGGATTTTTCTCAAGGTATCTTGTGAAGGAGGTTTCTCAGTACTAGTTACTAATAAATGTCCTGAAAGGACTTTCACATGTTAGTAGTCACTGGTTAGACTCTTCATTTTTTCTCTTTTTCCTTTTTCAAATGCATGTTGTCACTCTCTCCATATGCAATGGCAGCTACTGAGTTGTTTCTAACTGCCATCTTGAAATATTCTTTCCCATTTTGTTGCAACTATGTTTCTTGTTTTGACTAGAATAGAAAAAGGAATCCATGTTCTGCTTCTATTGTGCAGTGTGCTATTAAGTATCAGTGTAGCTTAATAATTTAAGAATGAGAAAGAACACTAAAGCAGAGTCTCTTATGTTTGGGACCCAAACCGTATGCTATTTTGCTTGATATTGGCAGCAACCTTCCTCTTGACGGGCCAGAGCACGTGCAAGGCAGGTTTAGGGTCATAAAGAAAAAAATGATGACATAAGGGGTGAGAAGTGAGAAGCTTCATGTAAGAACGTAGTTAAACTGGGTCATCTTCTTGATGGGTGTGTGTGATCAGTGGTGGGCTCAGCTTTACAACTAATCTTCGAAGAAGAGGAAGAGCATGGGCACGAAAAAAATATCCCATTAAAAAGTGGGACGAGGTGGTCAACTTTTTCTTATTTTTTTCAAGTTGTTTAGCTGTCAAGTCTGATGTATGACTAAAGTGAGGGACAACGTGGTTGGGTTTTTGAGTGACATATTTGGTGTTTAGATTTGAAAGCTTTAATCTCACATTCAATGATGCCCAGGGAAAATAAAAGTATGGTAACTTAATATTTTCGTACCTTAGCTTACCTTTAAATTAATAATATTTTTTTTGTAAAGATATTTATTTAATAAGAAGAAAATAATAAATTAATATCAACGGTTACATTTGTTGTTTTATTTGATATTTTGAAACCATTTTCACAGTCACTTGGTTTCTCTCTCTCATTCCGTTATGGAATACTGGAATTTAAGTCGAACCTTGCCTTTCAATTGTGTTGAACTTAAAAACCACGAACGGAATGAGTTTCAAATACCAAATAAGACCGTATTTAAAGTACAATGTTTCTCTGTTTATGTTTTTAATAAAAAGTGTCGACTCTAATTTGGCAACGCCTAATCACCACGGAAAACTATTTCTTCTGCTAACAAAACCATCCATTATATTTGAAAAAAATATCAGACATAAAAATTAAATCTTGAATTTGCAGTTAGTTTTTTTACTTCTATATATTTGATGATAAACTTATTTTAACTAAAGATTGTTTGAGAAAGTTTATCTAAAAATATTTTTAAAAATAAAAGAAAAAAATTAAAATAGACTTGTCCGTAAGTTAAAATAGTTTATACATAAATTAATTTATAAAAACTTTTTTATATAATTTTTTAAAAATATAAATTTTAATTTATGTATAAGTTAATTTTATTTTATAGAATTTTTTTATATTTTTTTCCTAAAAGTATTTCTGAATAAATTTATCAAAACATAATCAAATTTGATCACATACAATACACACACGGATATATAAAATTTAGTTTTTAAATTTTTATTTTCTATAATAAATATTATTATTAATTTTTATATATTGTTTAGATACAACCTAAATAATAATGTAATATATATTTTATTTAAAAATATATACTAGTAACTTAAATTTCTTTTAAAAAATAGACGATTTATCTACAGATTTTTCCAGTTTCAACGGAAATGAAGTTAATTTTTAATTTTCGCATATTGTTTAAATTTGCTCTGCCTTCAATGTGGACGAAGATGAAAATATGTTCAAATCTATTTTCATCCAAATAATGTGTGAGATTCTAATGCACTTCAAAGATTTTGGGTGTGATTATTTCCAGTCATATAAAATTATTTTTGAAAATGTACACAATTTAATATTCTTATTAATGTTATATGTTATAAAAATTTATTTATAAGCATGATCTATTTATATTTTACATATAATTTTTCAATTTTCTATTCTCATGGGAATGAAATTATGTTAATTATGTATTTATATTTAAAGGATGATAATTATATTTACATATAATGATCTATTTATATTTAAAGGATGATAATTATGTATTTCCAAAAAAATGAAAATTGTTTTTAAAAATAATTTCTCACTTTTTTTATTCTATTTTATTCTTTTAAAATATTTTTATAGTTTAAAATATTTCTGAGAATCATAGTTAATTACCAAATTTTTTTATGAAAATAATATTTTTAATAATAATACGGTGGGAATAAGTTTTTCAAGATGGTAGTAGCTTCTGTTTTGTTCTTCTTTTTGCTTCTTTCTTATTTATCATGTAAAAAAAATACTTGTTCACATTGTTTAAAAAAGTTTATTAAAAAAAATTCCCAGCATTCCTCTTGTTCACAATTTTTTATTTTTTATGTGTTTGTTTAATTTTTAAAAAAAATATTTTCATTTTTTTAAAAATTCTATCTATTTTTGAAAAGAAATATTATTTTAAAAAAATGTTTTTTTTTTTCAAAAATAATTTTTTAAAATTTAAATAAACTTAGCCTTAATCTTCATTAGAATACCATACTTCCCCCTTTTTAAAAAAAAGAGAAATACAGTTAATTTTTGGCTAGTGAATTTTGAATGAAATGTGCATCGTGCGCGTGCAACTTGTCTTTATTTGCAACTGGGCTTAGTCATTTTTTGAATATTTTTAGAAATTGGGCCTTACATGGATTCACCGCACAGGTGGTACTTTTCTATTATCCTGGGCTTGGACAAATCCCAAAATGAGGCCTGATTTACAGGCCCAAATAAAAAAAAAAGCAACCGAAAGAGAAGAAGAAATGAAGAATCAATAGTTATAAGGACGGAAAGAAAAACTGAAAACAAAAAGAAAAGAAAAGAGAGAGACAGGAAGAGATAACTGTTTGAATCAGACCGTGGTTTGCATTGTGACGTACATACTCTTGTCTATTCTGGTTTGTAAATTTACGGTTTCTGCTTCGGATTCTGCAAGTGTTGATCGGAGTGTTTCTCCAATCACTCTGTGCGATCACCATGGCCATCGACATCGAAACCTTGGAAGACAGGTACACTGGATCAACTCAATATGAAAATGCACTGTTATTATGCTGTTTATCTTCTTCAATCTGTTGTTATTTTCGAATTGCTTTTGGTTATGTAAAATGTGGCTGGTGGTTAGTTGCAGTCCTACTCTCTTAATTTCCATTGAATTGGCCCTTGCTTTTGGAATCAGGAACTCAATGTTCTCAACCGAATTCGCTCTTTTCGGGGAAATTATTGGAATTCTTTGTACAATTTACTGAATTATCACTCTTTCTCTCTTTGCATTGTCTTGTTGATCAGAATTTTTTATAACAATGGGAAATAAGCTGGTAGTCTATTCACAGGTTGTTTGCTTAAATTCATTGACAGTGTCCACAATTGCTAATGAAATCATTGTTTGCTTTTCATTTTTGTTTCTCTGCATTATTGATTCCATTCTAATTAGCTGATATTGGTTTTGGTTCCAGGTATATTGATTCTTGCAGGAGACACGGTGTTTTGCCTAGTTCTTCTATTTTGTCAAGCCTTTTCAAGGTGTGTTCTTTATTTCCATCACAAAGTTTACTGCTTGAGTACTGCAAACTATTTCATCCCCTTTGTTATATTCAAACATATGCAGCTTTGCCCTTGTCCTGGATAGTGCAGTTGCAGTAACTGGGACAAGACACACACTCATAAAGATAAATATAGATATACATGGGAGTGACTCTTGGTTATTGTGAGAAATGACAACAATAAATATATAACATTAGAGCATATTTTAATGGTCAAGATTAAAAGAAAAATGTACAAGACTTTTTTAAGTGGTTATGTGATTATTGACTAACTTATAATCTTTGACTATTCATGTATGATTTGTATGATCCAAATTTATAGTTCTCATTTCGTACAATAACTAAGTGTTTCATAATATTTGCCCCTGTATATAGAACAGTGTATATATATTACTCCATTTCTCCATGTGTTTACTCTCCCCATGTAAGGGGAATGTAGTCCATTTTCTACCTTGTTCTATTTATGGGGGAAAGAATCTAAACCTGACCATGATCGTGCAGGCTGAGGTCAAAAAGTCCAACCATGAGCTGTGCAGCCTGGAGATTTTAATCGATGACTTAAAGGATGCTGATATTGCTCCACTTCTTGACTTGTGCATGAACTTTGATACTTCTGAAATAAAGGCTGTTGATGTACGTAATGAATCATCATGTGCATTAAATGGAGAATATGCATTATCATTGATGCGTGCTATCAATCAAAAGCTTCGAGTAGTCCATCTACAGGATCTGTCATCTGGAAAAGACTTCTTACGGTATATTACAATGTTTATGGTGAATTTATCTTTGTATAAATGACAAAATTTCTGATTCTTATTCACCTTAACAAATTTGAAATGGTAATATGGAATTTCTAGCTTTTGGAATTTTGGCAATTCCAAACAATCAACAATCTTCATGTTACTGAATATGGTAGTTAGGTTTTTAAGTGATTAGGTAAAAATCTGTGCAAGGTATTTTTATTTCAATGGGCGTGACATTATTATCCTGATACTGGCTCTTTTCTCACTAAGGATTACCTTTGGCATTGACAGTAGGTCAGTAGCCAATTAACATAAATTGCATGAGGTGCTTTGTTTCTATTGATGAGATATACCAAATTGGCTTGTGTTTGCCTAACAGTCTAAAATGGTTTGCTCATTATCGGGAGAACTGGCCTTCCATGCTTTGCGCTTTCTGCTGTGTTAGATTTTTGTTGCAAATTTTCCTTTTCATGACTAATGTTGAATCTTATAATTAGGAATATTTCACAAAAAGGTTTGGCATGCCAAGTTTTGACATTGAGGTGTTCACGGTTCCGGAAGCTGAACTTAATGGGGGAGTTCAGGCATATACACACTCTAAATCTTGACTTCAGTTCTTCCCTTACCAGTTTCCAGGAGGACTGTTTTAATTGTATGCCCAATCTAATGCGCCTTTCAATGTGTGATACACGGATTACAAATCTCTGGACAACTGTTGCAGCTCTCTCTAAGCTCCCTTCATTGATTGAATTAAGGTTTCAATATTGGCAGTATTGCAATGATGCTATGGCATCTTTTTTCTCATCCAGTGGGAATTCTGATGGCACTGCTGATTTTAGCCTGCTTGATAGAGTTCCCTTTATTGGTGAACCCTACACAGATACAACAGAACTGACAAATCCCAACTTTGCTGAAGATCCTCTAAGAAACTTTTATTCCTTGGATGAAGTTATAAATCATGATGTACAAAGCATGGTTGAGGATTCATCAGATGATAGTGAAGATGACTTTACTAGTCGTCATCATAAATACAGGTTGTCAGATGTTTTTCCTTGGTGGAGTTCAGAAGTGCCTCTTCAGAATGAGGTAGTCAACTTGGCCACTTTCCCCCTGCTAGTAGATTTCCTTTACACTGTTTGTTTTGGATGAATTAGAGAGTAAAGAAATAGAGGGATGGGATAGAAATAAAATCACTTATTGACTTTGGATTGTGATAAAAATAATGAAGGAGAAATTTTTTTTGGGTGGAGCCCACACCAAAAAGCTTCTCTCCCCTAGTGGACAGATTTGGATGGGAGAGGGGTTTATTTTCTATTTTTTTAATTTCAGCACTGTTTGTTTTATTATGAGTGTTTATTTATAAGATAATATTTTTATAAAACTTAAAAATAAATTAGTAGATAAGATAAAAAGTTTGTAAAAAATTGAGATCATCATTTTTTGGTTAAATAAAAAAATTATACAGATTAAAAGGTTATATAATGCAATTTATTCATTTTTTTCACTCTCTTTGCCTCTTGTCTATCTAAGTGGAGGTAAATTTCTCTATTTTATTATTTTTTATTTGTATCCATTCAAATAACATATTATTTCTACTTCATTTCAATTCCACTTCTATCTCCCTTATTTCTTTCTTCCATTTATCTAAACAAAGTGTTAGAGTGGTCTCAATAATAGAACAATAGTGGCAAATCCACTTGCTTACTAAGATGTTTTTCATTGTTGCAAGTGATTGTAAATTGTATGCTATCAGTTTGTGAAAAAGATAACAGTTTGGGTTCTAAAATAATCAGCCATTACAAGTTCAGGCTTGTTAGGTTATGGCATTAACTTGCATTTAATATTCTTTTAGGTATTGTGTAGAATGCTATTTGGTTGTGGTAATGCTTATAGCTTGGATACTGAAATTGTCATATTAATTAAAAGTATATTGGCTTTCTGTTTTGCCAATTTCCACTTTGTTTTCATGGTCGTATTGTATTTTGGAAGTTTAGTAAATAACTCTATTTGTTGGATTATAATTATAATACGCACGCTTTAAAGAAAACATAAATGAAATGCTTAATATTGAATTGCATAAAAATTATTCATGTTATTGTAAAGTTTCTTATTTGTGGCTTCTAAATCATTCTTGATCTTTAATTTTAGTGGTTCACATTACAGAATGAAGATGAAGAAGAGTCATTGCAAGGTGATTTTCAAGACTGTATTGCTGATTTTTCTATGAAGTATATGTCTCGTCATGCATCACCAATATGCTATGAGAAGCATTACAGAGAGTTCATGATAGCTTCATTACCGAATCTTAAAAATTTAGATAATATGCCAATCAGAAAGATTGACAAGGAAAGGGCTACTGGAATATTTTCTCAATACTTTGAATATCTTCCATATAAATGGAAACACAAAGAGAGTGTTGTAAGTATCTTACAGAATAGAGAAATAAAAGCAGGCCACAATAAAGTGCAATCTTCTAAGCATAGGCCATCATATCCTTCTGGAAAGTCCCAATATTTTTATACTAGGTCTCTTTCTGCTGCTAAATTGGGGTCTTCAACTTGGCCTCTTTTGCATCCCCTTTCTCTATCTGGATGTGAATTGGACAAGGGCTTTCATCCAAGGCAGTTTGAGTACCATCCATCTGACTCCAGTATGATGGTCTTTGGAACTTTAGATGGTGAAGTAGTTGTCATCAACCATGAGACTGAACATATTGTGAGTTATATCCCGTCACTTGGAGCAATGAATAGTGTTTTGGGTCTCTGTTGGCTCAAAAAATATCCCTCTAAGGTATATGCTTATTGCATAAAAATTGATTTTGTAGATTATACTTGGTATGGTTATTAACTTATCTAGTGGATACTAGCAGCAACATATATACTATTGGCAATAATTGAGGTGATTGTCCCAGAATGCTACATCAGCCTTTACAGAATCTGTTGTTTGTTGGACATAGCCTTGTAGAGGCAAAAGCAGTTTGAACAAGAGAGATATGGTATTTAGTTATGAGGATAATTGGTATTTAGTTATTGTTATCAAAATGACTAAAGATTATTTATATAAGGCATTAATTCAGTAAAGTATCCCATTTTGAATTGTTAGTTTTAGAGCATTTACTCCTCCAGTGATTTTTGTTTTGACAGAAATTTCTGATTCTTTTCATTTCTTTTGTTGCATGTCAGCTTATAGCAGGATCAGACAATGGTTCCTTGAAATTGTATGACATCCACCATATACCAAGAAAAGTTACTGGCATACATGGGAATTTTGGTTGTGTTACCTTTGATGATTTTGACCAGTTGACATCTGTTCATGTTAACTCTACAGATGATCTATTTCTTGCTAGTGGGTATTCTAGAAATGTTGCTTTATACGACATCAACAGTGGGAAGCGCTTACAAGTGTTCACAGAGATGCATCGTGGGCATATTAATGTAGTCAAGTTTGCTAATCACTCCCCATCAATTTTTTCCACTTCATCATTTGACCATGATGTCAAGATGTGGGACTTGAGACAAAAACCACTACACCCTTGCTTCACTGTTTCAAGCTCCAGAGGAAATGTGATGGTTTGCTTTTCTCCAGATGATCAATATATACTTGCATCAGCAGTTGACAATGAGGTAATTTTCACTCAGTAGTGTGATTAGTTACTGGTGACTGCATTTGAAGTGCAACTTTTTGTTATCTATATAGGAATGGTAAGTGCTCATATAGTAATGTGATTAGTTAGTAGTTACTGGTCACTCAGTAGAGTAGGCCTTGCAACAATGAGAAATCTGGTTTGGCTTTAAAACTAGTAACAGTTTCCATTGTATTGTTGTTGTCTATTTAGTACATTAACTTAAATTGATTCAGTACATGCCTGCCTTTCTCTTTGGAAAATTTTATCTCAAAAACACGGTTGCTGTCCAGGCTGACATGTAAGCATGTACAGGTTAGACAATATCTGGCTGTTGATGGTAGGCTTCACTTAGTTTTTGATATAGCTCCCACTGGAAGCTCTCAAAATTACACCCGCTCTTATTACATGAATGGGAGGGACTACATCATAAGTGGGAGTTGTGATGAACATGTCCGCATTTGCTGCTCTCAAACAGGGAGGCGCCTGAGAGATATATCCCTTGAGGTAAATCAATCATCTATTTGATGTGTGTTATACATCTTCAAAATGGAGGATAGAGAATTTTACATTTACCGCAGGGGGTACAGATCTTTAGTATTTTTTGGGAAAAAATTATTGCTATTTTGAAAAGCTCTCTTAGAAAACTGCCAAAAATAAACTGAAATCAAGCTGTTACAAACATGCACTTACATGATAGTACTGCGCCATTTTTTGAAGCTACACTTTCCTAACTTACCTGTCTTTATATTCCCTCCCATATTTTTTCTATCAAACAAGTAGTGTCTCAAAAGCCATCTGAAGAAGGAACATGAGTAACTAATATCTGATTATTGTGCTTTCATTTTATTGAATTAGTGTTTCATTGTACTAAAATTACTTGTGCACTTCTATGCAGGGAAGAAACTTGGGAAATTCTGTGTTTGTTCAATCTTTGAGGGGTGATCCTTTCCGAGTAAGTAATTTTTTTAAGTTTTTCCCAGCCTTCTCTATTTAAAAGGAAAAAGAAAAGGCTTATAGGGGTTATGAGCACTGTGTTGCTTTTTGTAGTTAAATGTATTTCACTATCATTTTTGGACATTTTATGAATTTTTTTTTTGCTTTCGTTGTTGTTCTTTTTACATTTTTCTTCATTAATTGTCTTTTTTCTTCATAAATGTCGTCTACTTTGGCTGGTTATTTTTGTGGTGAAACTATCAAAACCTCAAGTGGCTTTTCTATCAAATTTCTCACATTCTTCTTGTGGATTTTTGTTTTCCTAACTAAAGATAACTTACAGTTGCTTATTATTATGGCTGTGACAGCTATTTGACATGCCTGATATTGCGATAGCCACCCGTATGTGTGACCCTTCTACACGTGCCTTTTTTCTATAACCTTTTCTAAAATGACTTAATGTTTTCCCGTTTCTAAAGATCCATTCACGGCATGAAAATTGAAATTGCTAATTTGAGTAATTTTTACATGCAAATTACTTCTGAAAAGTATGTGGAGATTGGTGACAACCCCAATAACATTTTTTTTTTTTTATGTACAACCCCAATAATTTTCTGCCTTCTTTGTATGAACTTCAACATTATTAAAGGTGATTGTCTAGGTGGGAAATGCTTTGCAGAAAGGAAGGAAACAGTTATTTTATATTTTTATCTTTATGAACAACTTATTTCTTCTGCATGATGCATTTCTATTCTTTTTCCTTTGATATTATGAATAGAATTGAGCACCATATTTGAGTTATCCTTGTTTCTTTTAAATGATGTTGAATACAGGATTTCAATATGAGCGTGTTAGCAGCTTACATGCGGCCAGGCTCAAAGTCTAAAATTGTCAAGGTTGTACCATATTTTCTTATATGCATGATTCTATTGCACGACAAATCTCAACATGTTATTGTTTTCTCAATTTTCACTTATTTGTCTGGTGTGAGTATTAAAAGAAGAAAAAAGAAATTGAGGTAAAATGGAGACAATAATACTGATAGAAGAAAGCTTTATTACGCATTTAACTCACCGAGTTTCATTTTCTAGAACTAAATATTTTACAATCTCATTGCTTTTTCTTATACATTATAATATTGCAACATTTTTGTTATATAATTAGAAGAATTCTCTACGATATTTCTTTTAGTCTGTTACCTTTAATTTTAGTTGGTAAAAAGTGTTTCTACTTTATTTAAAATTAGACTGAATTATATTTTTAGTCTCTAAAATTTAATATAAATTCAATTTTAGTCTTTCAAATTTTAAAAAGTTTATTTTAGTCTTTTTTAAATTTTTAAAAAAATATGATTTTAGTCTCTAAATATTAAATTTGAGAGACTAAAAACAGTTTTAAAAAATTATTTAATTTTTTAAAATTTAGTATTTGAGGACTAAATCATATTTTTTCTATATG
>JAMLFT010008585.1:0-13559 GCA_026544285.1 Pachyrhizus erosus | reverse complement strand
AAATTAATTAAAAATTAAAATTATAAACACCCTAAAATCTATTTTATAAATAAAATTAAATTAAAACTTATATAAAAAAAATTTATATAAATAGGTTTGTTTTTATCATTTTGCATTTTTCAACTACTTCAATAGATAATTTTATCAAGTCCTAATTATTCAATAAGTTAGCTTTTCAACTAGTTTTGTCAAACATAGTCATAGAAAGCTTGGGAAAAAATGTTTGTTGATAGATAGCTTCTTCCCGTTTTGATATGCATTATAGGCAATATCAATTTATACCAAAAAATACTTTATCTGTTCTAACATATATGGAGTACATTCTCCTTTTTTCCTTTTTTAGTTTTTTTAGTACTTGTTCTTTGATAAGTTGACTTACTCTTCTCTTTAGCTTGTATCAAGATCAAACCTATTCTTATTTCACATTTAATGTAACACAACATTCGAAAGACAAAATAATTATATAAATTTGAAATAACTTAATTTATTTCAAAAAGAACATGTTAGGTTTTAGCTCAAAGGAAAACTTGGTATCCAAGAGATAAGAAAGATAACATATATAAGGTCCCTTTATAAAAGCATTTATGATATGAAAATATGGACACCTTTAGCAAAGCTCAAGTGGACACTTCATTTAATATTAGACATTTATCTAGAAAACATCATACGACTTTGTTAGCAAGTTTTGGGTGTTTTCATACAATCACACAAATAATTGTAAGTACTCACAAAGCTATATTTATCTTGTGACACTTCGAATTTAAAAACATTTCAACAACTAACAAACATTTGTGCTTCCCAAATTTTAATACACTTTGTAAACATCAAAAAAAATTTGAAGGTCAAACACTTCATACATTTTTTGTTCCAACAATGAATCTCTTGAAGTTTATCTACTTCATCTCACAATCAATCTAAGACCTATTACCATCAAATGCATAGGATTAGGGATATGCTAGTCATGGGCTACATAAAAATGAGAAGAAATGTTCCTAAATAGGGTGGAGATCAAGGAAAAAGGAAAAGCTTAGAAGAGGGAGACCCTAATTGGGCTGGAAGGTCCAACAAGGAAGGCAAAAGCTAAGAAAGCAAAAAATATCTTGTTTGAAAAATATATCAATACCTACAAGCTCAAGCTTAAATGAGAGAAAAAAAAAAAAAGAACCCAAGATAGTGCACTAGATTTAAGGAAAATAACAATGTGCCAATTATGGGCTTGCAATCTATTTGTCTAAACTTTAGTTTAAGTGTTTTGCATTTGTTTTAATTGTAATAAATGTGTTGTTTTGATATTAAAGCCCAATTTTCAACATTAGATTAGGTTTCTTTTAAATTTAGTTGAAGATGTAATTTAGGGCCTATGCTTTTTTTTTCTTTAAAATTAGGTTTAGCCATTAGCCTTATTAAGAGGGAGGCAATAGTTGTTACCTATAAACACACATTAACTCTCTTACATTTAACACATTTGAATAAGATTAGAATTTCACTCTTTTTATAAGTTTAATAGTTGTGTCTCTTGTAGGTTCTTATTAAACCTTTTTTAGTTGTTATCAAAGTTTTTCATACCTTTATGGTGAATCTTCATTGGACTTATCAATCTCTATAGTGTGTGACATCTTTTGTCATCTTCTTTCTTTTCTATTTTTTACCTTTTGTTTAAAAAAAATTGCCAATGTTATTAGTCTTTGTCCTCACACTAATTTTCATTTATTTATGTATTTTATTCCTCCAAGCATAAAATCAACTCAAGGATGATCCATAAAAACAATTTGACTCTTAATTAGGATCATATCAAAATGGATCACATATATGCAAAGTACTACTAACATTCATGCACCTTACCCAAAGGCTACAAACCTTGATACACCATCATCATTATCTCCTCATAGAGGCCCACAAATTATAAAAAAGAAACTATAATGATGTATAACCTTGGTTAATGAATAAAGACAACTAGGGATATAGTGCATGTGGGTGAACAAATTCATGTTTAAAGAAGACATGGATGATCCAACCAGTAGAACCATAACAAGATGCGACTCATTGGAAGAGGTTCGTACATCACTTAATCTTAGGGAACAAGCCTTAGAGGATCATCAACCCATGCTTGAGGTAGCAATGAATGACACATAAGTGCATTTTGTTGAAGTAGTTATGTACCAATAATTGAGTTTTTGTCATTTCCTAATTTTACATGAATTGATTTAAATATTTTAATATCCTTATTTGGAATATACATGGTGTTGTTAGTGCAAAAAGAAAATATATAGTTTAGGAATTGGTCAAGATGTACCACCCCTTTTTGTTTGTCCTTTTGGAAACCCATTACATGTTCACTTTAGCAAAAATATTTCAAGCCTCTTTAGGGTTTGAAATTTGACATTTGGTGGAGGCAAATGGTTATGCCAGTGATATTTGGGTGTTTAGGGATTCAAAAGATGGGCTTGATACTAAATAGGCGAGTATTTTCTCATAACCTTTAACTTTCCATATTTATAAAAGACTCTTAGTCATGGCTTCACTTTGTCATGTATTTTAACCCCCTATGTTTGACAAAAAGAAAACCTTTAGGATCATCTTATTAATCTTTGCCAAGTGTTAGGAGCCTTGATTTCTACTCAGGAACTTTAATGAAATCACAAAATCATTAGATGTAATGATAAGTTTTCTATAATCAAGTTAATGAATTTCATAATATGATTGTTCATTACAACCTTATGGATAAGGGAGCAATTTGGTATCATTTTATATGGTACATGAGATAAATAGGTTTGTCTTTGACTAAGAGACTTGATAGAGCTCTTGTGATAAATCTTGGCAGGTGACCTACTTGGAAGCATTTGCAAAAAATCTTTGTCAAACATTAAGTCATTCAAACCACTAGGTTTAGATGAATTTCAACCTTTCTTATTTAAGCAATATTAGCCTACTGTTAAATTATACATAGGATATTGTTGCATTGTGTTACATGTGCAATTAGCTTAGTATGGCCAAGCTCCATCAAATGCAACAAACTGAAGCATATATGGTTGGTTATATTATATGTACCAATTTTTTTTTTTTTGCCTTATATTAATGATTTTGTAAGCATGAAAATATGAGTATTTTTCGGCCATTGGCCATAGTAAGGTCATTAGATATACAAAGATGTCTTCCCATGTCTATAAATAAAAGACTCTAAGGAACTCAATATAAGTGTTTATGACAAGGTCAACACTAAATATGTTGTTATTAAAGGATATAATTTAGACATTATATAAGTTACCCAAAAGATATGCACACCTTCCATGACATGTATTTCTCCAACTTCCTTGAATTAAGATCCTTTTTACGTGCTCATCTACTCAAGGTGTTATAAGAGGTCTCTTAAGTATCTTTCCTACATCGTCAACATATACAAATGACACTTCTTCATTTTATAGTTTATGTATGTTAACTTATTTTTTATAAATATATTGATGTACTTTTATTTGTTTTATATCTTCACCTCATTTATTTCTTGACAACTTATTTAATTGTTGAAGTTATTTAAAGCATATAAAATTTAAGTGTCAAAATTAACTAAATATTTTATTTACAACTTATTCAAATCATTAAAAAGTTATTAAAGGATTTAATAAAAAAAAATAATCAATACACACGTAAAAAATAAATTAAATACACAATAAATATTTGTTTCTATTGTGTATTTGTTCAACCTACATAAAAAAATTTATTTGACGTTCTGTATTCTAATGCATTGCAAAGTGACACCCTACCTCTAATTACTATACAACAAAAACTTATTTTATTTGTAATTGTGGAACAAATACGAAATGAAAAGTTATTTTCATTGTTTATTTTTGTCTAAATACACAACAAAAATAAATTTACATTATATAAATACACAATAGAAACATATTTCTTTCAAAGCTATTTTTCTTGAAAGAAAAAACAATAAGTTGGAGTAGGAAGATTAAAGAGGAGGGAGTTTGCAAAAATCATGGACCATTACACAATTCAATTATTGATCCAATTGTATTATATTTGTCTATTAATTCCTAATTTCTACTATTACTGTATTAATTGAATAAAACATAATTCTATCAATTATTGTCGAAGCATCTTCAAGCTTGATTATGGCTATACGGTTTCCCTATAAAAATTTGTTAGCTTGGATGCTTTCATCACAAAATTGACGACGAGAGAAACAATGGAGTCATGGAGAGACAAAAGCTCTGGAGAATGAGGTTGAACATGTTAGACTTTCAAATCATTCCTATCAGGCGGCGAGCCAAATCAGCATGCAATGCATGGCCACCCTGCATCAAGCATACATCAATCGCATTAAAAATCATTCACATCACAGATCTCGAGCATAATTCAAATCGTAGAACATTCATAGCATGTTTTGCTTCATATATAGTCAACAAAAAGCCACTTTAATATTTAAAAAGGAAGGAATTGAATAAATTAGGTTGCACAAAAGACAACGTCATCCTGACACAACAAAAGTAATATTGACAAATGAGAATATTTAAAATACGGACGACAGAACAAAAGGAACATGCCTTGTACGCTACGATATGTGCCACTGGGAGTCCTTGATTCCCAAACTGAGCAAACAGCGAGAGATCACCAATAAGGTCTAAGATCTTGTGACGACATGGTTCATCACTGAAACGCAGAGGTGGATTCAACCAACCTTTACTGGCACTGCAAAAGAAAAAAAAAATACTAATTATACAGCTAAGAAAGCACATTTGGCAACATGAGCATCATCAATGCAAAACGTTCTCGTGTATCACCAGATCCCATAGAACTATCTACACAGTTTGCAACTTTGTACTAACATAATTTCATTTGGCCAGCATATCATTGAATCAAAGTTTCATGTACACTCCAGCCTAATCTACAGATTCAATGGAATTAATTTTATCTGAGTAATGTTATTTATGTTAGGTATGTATAGCTGACAACAACCATGTCTGGAATCTCCACATAATATTTGCGTGTTGTTTCAAACTAATCTTAAAGTAATGCTGCATAAACTTATCTGCTCTAGTGCCATAGACTATCAAATTTGATCACGATCTATCACATCGCTAAGCATCGACCACAGTTATAATGTGCGCTTGAAGCAAAGTGTATACCTGCACACAACAGCATTTTCTAGAGAACCTCCTTTGATAAGTCCAGCATTGCGCATTTGCTCAACCTGCAAGAAATTTTAAAGCAGGGTACGAATGTTAGTTGCATGCCATCTGTAGAGAGAGAAAGAAAGTTAGAGAGGCATAGGAGTAAAAACTGTAATTGGGTTCTCTACATGGTGTAGCATACAAGTGATATCTTACATCTTAATTGGTTTTCCACTATATGATATATGGTAACAAAACCAAACTAACATGTCAATAACTAGAATATCAATGGAAGAACTTTAGGACTTACCTCCTCATAAATGCAGAAGGTTCTCGACAAAGCTATCTGCATGGAATAAACCAAATTATCCAAAGGGGGTGTAGAAAACCACTGGCAGCCAATAACAGGTGCCTGCAAAAGAAAGGTGTATTTGTCCATTATTCAACGCCAAACCTACAAAGGGTTAAAATCTTAGTAGTTGTGACCTTAATTAATAAAAATCACTTGGATGTAAAATATTTATCATATATGTACCCTAGTATTCTTTGGGAACAAATTGCAAATATCAACAGTCTAAAAGACAAAACCATCAAGATACTTGCAATTTCTTTATATTTTTTAATTGATATTTCCCCTACATAATTATTAGATCATTGAAAATAATTAGAACAGTTCATTGTGCTTTTTGCACAGGGAAACAACAAAAGAACTATTCAGATAACATACCATGCTTTTCAGAAAAATCACAAAATATCACCGGGGGACAATTGATAAATACCCTTATTTAGGAAGAAAAGTACTCAGATGCCATTGAGTGGGAAAAGGTTTTATAGTAGTTTGACACGCAACACAAGTAGGACAGATTTAATATAATAAATAGCAGATAAGGTGTTGAGCCAAAATTCCAGCGTATAAAAATGGCAGATGGCATGGCAGAAGCCATGGTAGAATAAAAGTAAGTGTGTATATATATATATATAAATGGAGAGGGATCAAATTATACAGATTTAAATTTTATCAACCATTACATTATTCAATAACTTTCAATTGGATAATGTTTCTTCAAACCGTTAGATTGAAAGTTCCTTTCTCATGGATTAATCTAAAATATAAATCATCAAATTACCATATTATAGTTTGATTTTCATAAAATTTGATATAAACAATTAAGATAATACAATTTATATTTGACAGTTGAATCAACAAAATTTGCATTTTATAAAAGTTATTGATGGTGTAATAGTTAATAAGAGTTACACCGATATAATTTAATCCCTCTCCCATGTATATATATATAAACCAAAAAAACAGAAAAAATAAATTAAAAATGGCATAATCAAAAACTAAAATTCAAGAAAATATAGCAAATCTCAAATCAACAACAAAACATATAACATGTTCTGAAATTCTAAAAACAACTAAAAGTCTGAAAATTTAAGAAAAACAGAGAACTGTGATTCTGAAATTAAAAAAAAAAAAACAGAGCACCAAAATATTGAATAGATGAAGATTAAAGAACAAGAGCTGCCACAAACAGAATAAGGAGAAAAAAAAAGGAAGAGAAAAAGAGATGAGGAAGAAGAACATCTGAAGAAATCAAGAACAGATGAAAACAAGCAAAGAAGAAAATAAACCCTGCTATTTAAGGGTCACCAGAAAGCTTGCCAGACCTCAGGCCACCACGGTTCAGGTCACCGGATTGGGTTGTTGCTGGAGAAGGCTTGCCAGAATGCTTGGCCACAGCTTCAATGGTTCGCAGAATCACAAGTGAGAAGAGAAGAGAAACCCTAGGTTTCTCTCTTTTCACGGTTTCATGAGAACAAGGAAAGACGGAGTGGCAGAAAGGATGTTCAAAAGTGGGATTTTTAAACATGGGTAAAGCTATAACCCGAAACAGGTTTTCTAAAATCAGAGAATAAATTAAAAAAAAACACAAGATTCCGCCATGGGTGCTGTAAACTGCCTAGGCGCCATGGCAGATAAGGCAAAAGTCGCCATAACACTCTAAATAACAGATGAAAACCCTATAGTATTTGCATACATTGTCACAACACAAAATATGATTAGTTTTCCTAAACTATGTACAAACTTCAGCACAAAACTATTGAAATATTCACACTGAGAACAATTGTCCAATAAATAGACCCAACTGCAACAGGAATAATCATTAATGAAAGTTAAAAATGTTGGAACCCAAAATTAGAATGGCACATTTTGATCCCATATGCATGGATGGAAATGAGAAAAAACAGCATTAACTCTTTTATTAACACAACCAGGAAGGAAGCATTTGCATGTTTTCCCTTTTTGACATCTTGAGTATGTTGGGAAAAAGGATTAGGCAAGTCTGGACATGCACTGAATAGTCCAACAGGAGAACCACAATGTAAAAAACACCTAAAATGGCCAGGAAGGCAGCTAAATGGGATTGGGGTACCTTGTACAAGTGATTTCACATGAATCCATGGAAGACAAACCCAAAAAAGTGTCGTTCTAATGTAGAGGCCAAATTTCAAACTATAGCAATGGCCACTAGTGAATAAGGTAGTCAAGAGGCTTTATCTTCTTATTTTCCTAGTTTCCTAAAATTAGATAGTAAATCATGTTATTTATGCTCAATCATGTTAAGGATTTCCTCAGGCAATTTGAGAATCTTTTCTGTCTGTTCAAGTCATCATTCACATCCCCTTTTGATTGCCTCCATTAGTGCTTCCATCCTAGTATGCACCATCCACAGCTCCTGATGGGTAGCTTTAATATCAATTGACTGACACTATCAAAACACATTCAATTTTGGGCATATACTGTATTATTCTTTAGCAGATGCTGTTATCAGTGCAATATCAATACCTATATAGTGGACTTACAATGAAAGACTAAGACCTAAAATGGAAAATAGAACATAGGGTACTCAAGAGACACTGCACTCTCCCTTACACTTCTACACTTTTCTTCTTTCCCCTCTATCTTCTCCTACCTCTTTTTATATCCATCGGTCCATACAGATCAACGGATCAAACTTTCCTTCCCAGTTCCCCTTGCTTGCCTGATTGCCAATTTGCTACCGGAAAAATTCCCTCTGAGATCTCAATTCCACCGTTTTCTTATCTTGCAATCTATTACATTAACCATTCCCACCTTGAGAGATCCAGATCCTCTGTGCTCCTTTATATACACCTAGTAATAGGTAGTTTCTTAGCCAAAATTGAGAAAAGAAAACAAAAAGAAAATTAACAAACTCACTAAGGTTGATTTAGTTGTAGGTGCTTGGGTAGTTTGCATGATGTTCTAAGGTCACACCTCATTGTTACCATTGTACACACAAAAAAAAAGAATTTAATTGCATTTTTAGTTCCTCAAGTATCACTATTGTACGATTTTAGTCTCTTAGGTTTTGGTTGGGTCAATTGAGTCCCATAAGTATTGCAATATTTTAGTTCCCTAGATTCTAATTGCCAATTGGGTCCCCGAAGTATCGTTATTGTGTGATGTTAGTCCCTCTATCTAATAGACCAACATCATTCTTGATAATGTATATCAAATAATATATATACCTAAAGACTAAAATCACACAATTACGATACCTAGGAGATCCACTTGGCAAAATTGAAACTTGAGAGACTAAAATTGTACAATTGAAACCTAAGAAACTAAAATCGTACAATTTCAATATCTAGGAGACCAAAAGTGCAATTAAGTCAAAAAAAAATTAACAATAGCAAAGTTAGTGATGGTAGAGCAACTGACTAACCATATAATGCCTAAAACTGGGAAATTTGATATACTGTCGAGACATCCTCAGGTCAAGTTGTCAAGATGAAAACAATTTTGCAATTGTTATTAGTCCAATAAAGCAAAGCTACAAAATGCTATGCATACTAATATATCCTGTTTCTTACTCTTTTTTGTATTCCTTTGGTAGCTTAAAGTGGGACTTAATTTTTGACATAAAATAGTGGCATTGTTTGATTCATCTAACCACTGCCACCAAGTGAGAAAAGGCTTTGGTTGTTGTTGTTGTTGTTGTCTATAGATTTAAGTCTAATACATTGGAACATAAAAATGCATACTTCAGCTGCTCTCCTTGGTACTTCCTATTTATGCATGCCACATTTAAGTTACAAGGGGAAAAAATTAAAAAGTGCAGAAAAGCAGAAGCGCATTCAGTAACAGAAACAGGAAAAAAGCAAAAGGAAAGAGGAAGATTTCCTCCACCAAAAACACACTTAGACATGCATAATCGTCTATTTCCTAAGAAGAATAAGTATGTGATTTCAAAGACAGGTAATATATTCTTTCATCCTTAAAAAATTAGTTAAGTCATGACAATCTAGAGAGTAAAACAGAAAAACAAGCAAAGCACATCATTTTCAAATACCTACCCAATCAAATGTACCCAGCCACCAACCAAGTTCTTTAATATGTACAACAAAATGCTATAATCTTGACTTTATATACAAATCTAGAGATTGTTCTCATAATGATAAACAGATTAACAGGGGCAATGCTCAAATCCATGAAACACGATCCTTTTGTTTAAGGTTAGTTGTCCGGTAAGGATAGTATATTAATAAAAGAATCAGAAAGAATATGAAGCACATAGGGCCAATCTGGATAAACTTATTGAAAAGTATTTATAGGAGAAAAAATGAACCACAAAGCTAAAACCAACTCATACACCTCTACTTTTGGAGAAGTTAGACGAGAGTGCTTCTTAAAAGTTGAGGTGGATAAACTAATTTAACTTATAGGAGAAGCTTTATTTGTTTTACCTCTTTATTTTCTTCTCCTATAAGTGCTTTTTGAGAAATTTATCCAAACTAGCCCATAGAAATCTCCAGTGTTATCAATGGCAGATGGCAGGAGGCCAAACTTCAGCTATATAAACACACCATAGTGGACCTCTTTTCACAAATTGCCTACGGCGGTCGGCAAAAATATGCCATGTCATTCTATCACGGAGGACAAGGTGCCACCACTTAACAACAATGGAAATCTCTAAATGACACATGCCAAGAAAATTTTGACGATTGATATTCTCAACCCAATGTATCATCAACCTATCTTTACCTGTGGAAAGTTGATTCCATAAGTTATTCGAACCACTTCTGAAGGAAATGCGGCAACAAAAGAATCATTTATCCAAGCGTACACTGGTTCATTCACGTGTGGTGCCATTTTCTCAACACTTTTGCCATCAAGATCAGTGGCCACCGTTAAACCAACTTCTTCCACTGCTGCCACCCATTCCCTTGCTGACCCATCAAATATAGGAATCTGTATGAGAAATGCCAGAACTAATAATTTTCTACTACAAACTATTTATTAGAACTAAATAAAGGGGAGTGGGAAGGAGGAAAGAAAAATTATTCATCAATATTTTCCACAAAATACTATATCTTTATTACGATGAAGCAGAGCAAAGGAGAATATCCCAAAAACATAAAATAAACTAATACTATATTTATAGAGGGCATTCATTTCACAACCAGTATCTGCAAACTGGGACAATTAGCAAGCTTTTGATGAACCAAAGTTTTTGACCAAATAATTTCTGATCAGCTGGTTGAAATTGTGATAGCTTATTTCATTTGCCACTTTGCCATTTATTTGTAGAGTGTACAATTGTTGATATAACTCGTTCAAAACTAGATTAAGGCCCTCTTTTGATAAACTTTTTGATAAACACTTATAGGAGAAGAAAATAAGAAAGTAAACTCAATTGAATTTGTCCCATAAGTTAAAATCAGCTTATGTATTTTAACTTCTATAGAAGTTCTTACATCTAACTTCTCCAAAACCTGAGGTGATAAGTTGATTTTAACTTATGGAAAAACTCAATTCATTATACCTTCTTATTCTTTTCTCCTACATGCTTACAGAGAAATTTTATCCAAACAGACTTAAGAAATAAGAAGTTCTAGTCTAATCCAAATATTAGAGGAGCAAAATTTCACACTTTACATGCTTGTTAGTAGCTTTGTTTTTACATTACCCTTATAATCAACAATATACAGTCATAAACATAACCTATCAGTGGCTACGGATTTTGGATCCTCTAAAGTGAGATTTAAAATAAAGTACCTACTTAGTCCTAAATTCTTACATTTATTCACCAACAGAATCAATCTACATTTGGTACGGTGGAATGAGAATAAGAGAGGAGAGAAGAGCTTCAAATTTGAATAGAAGTCAACTTTAAAAGTCAACTTTTCTCTTTCTTTCCTTTTAACTTCTTCTCCAACCAAACTTACAAGAAAATTTGGTCCCTCAAGTATTATACTCTCTCCCGAATTATCCATAAAGTGCATTTTTGGATTAAAATTTGCAAACTTAAGTTTGGGTTAAAATTAAGTTTGCAAAAGCAACTTAAGTCTTCTACAAAACTCAGTTTTCAAACAAAATTTTCATTTGTAAAAATACTTTTGGGTGTAACCAAATATGTCACCAAAATTACGTTTAACAACTGAAATCCAAACATATCCAAAGTAATAAAATTCCATAAATAATTCCTAAAGTAGTCTTGAATATCCATGAGTTTAATCCTTATGTCGATATATTTAACTATGTTGAGGGATTAATTTAAAAGATTTATCATTACTTGAAAGACAATTTGTTATGATTTCAAATACTTAAGGGATTTTTATATAACTATTTACATCGAAAAACTGTTTAGGAAAGAAAGTAATTTAGAATGAAATTGATGGTTTATTCATTTTCTTTCCATCCATCCAAACTAGTATGTTTTCACAATGTTACCTCTGCATCGTGTTCTTGAGCATCAAAGTCCTCAATCTCAATCCTGCAATTATCAACACCCGCAGCCTCCAAAGCAGAAAGTAAGTGCTCAACGGTTCGAATTCGGAACCCGTCTTTGCTCAAAGTGGTGCAGAGGGGCGAGACCTGAGCGAACTCAACAGAGGCGGGAATGGAATTGGACCGAAAATCGAAGTACCTGCCTTCGGAAGCGAGTTCGGGCCACAGCCTCACCGTCGAAACTTTTCCCGAATGCAAAGCGTTGCCGCGCCGCTCCACGCACCCCGCTAGGGTTTGCTGAAGCCTCCCAGTCTGCATAAGCGCGTCAAAGTCAAAGTTTGAAAACTCGTTGAAGAACGTTTTACAGGTCAAACTATAACTACTAACTTCTTAAAATCACTGAAATGTAGAAATTATAATAATTATAAACTTCTTAAAATCACGTCCCAAACGTGAAAAATCGCATCCGAAACTTGAAACTAAACACTTAATTAGAGTAAATGAACGTCTGAAAGCTGAGTTTGTGGATAGTTGAATTTTGTCGGTATCGAAACACGGATAGTGCATAAAGAAGAATAAGAGAGAGACAGAGTACGAACGGGTTTCCATGACACCAGTTTTGATGACCTGAGAGCGTTCAAGGCAGACATTTGTCTGTCACACCGACACTCGGCAGTCAATAGAGAGCAGCGGAAGGTGGCAAAAATCTTTCGTCTGGTACAACTGATGCATCTCATACTCTATAGTACAGAGCATTAGCTTTTTGAGGTTTTATTTTTCCTTACCGGAATTAAAAAATTAATTATTAAAATAGTGTAAAAAATAAATATTTACCTATAATGGTTGTTTTGATCATTTGATAATGTATACAGCACCGTCATCTAACTTACCTACTTTTAATTATTGTTTATTTTTTTAAGAGATGCTAACCAATTTATTTATTTTTAATTTTTCAGCTTTCAAAAAATTAACTAAAATAACTAAAAATTAACTGTATTTATTTTTTAAAATAACTAAAAATTAACTATATTTATTTCTAAGTCTGAAATAAAGGAGTTGTTCTATAGAAAATTAACACTAGTATGAAAAAAAATCTCTTTAAAAATGAACCAAGGCAAGTTGGCCTGTCTTCAACCGATGGACTGAAAATTGTATCATGTTTAGGAGTATGTTGATGGGTTGGCGGATTAATTTGTCAGTCCGTCAGAAATTAAAAGGAAAAAAAATTAATTTTTTTTATAAAAGTAACTAAAATTGATAAATTTAATTAAAGAATATAAAATTTATTAATAATTTAGCTTAAATTTAATTTAAATATATATTTTTTATAAGAATAACAGGAATTAAATTTATAAAATAAGATAAATACAATAATAAATGAGTATTTTGATTTTTAGATAACACTAAAAACTTAAAAATAAATATAAAATATAAACCTAAAGCTTAAATACATAATACAAATTATAATTTTTAAATATATATATTTATAGAGATGGATTAGGTGAGACAAACAATTGTGGGTTATTAGATTAAACCACTTAACCTAATCCATCGAGCTTTACTCATTTTGTCATCCTTAGTTAACAATAGATATTTTATTATTTTATTTTGATTTTGACATTTTTCTTAACTTTTTTTTATAAATAGTAAAAAATTTTAAAAAAAATAGTTAAATAATATATATT
>JAMLFT010008584.1:0-13541 GCA_026544285.1 Pachyrhizus erosus | reverse complement strand
TTATACTTATGTTTATTTACTAATTATTTTAAATAAAAATCTCCTTAAATTTTGGTAATTTAAACTATAATTGGTTTCTAATTAATTAATTAATAACTATTTATTACATAAATCTACATTTTAGTATTAATTATCTAAAAGTATTTTAATATAACTAACTCACTCTCAACATCAACCTTTAACATTAATAAAATATAAATATTATTAAAGAATAATTCTCTTTACTAAAATTTTCTAATATCAATTTTTATTATTTGTTATTTTTCTTTTAGTTACTAATATTTCAATTATTTTATTTTATTTAAGTTTTTATTTTATCAGTACATTACAATTATACCACCCTTAAAAGATATTTTGTCCTCGAAATTCATACCTTGAAATAGTTGCGGATATAACTCCATCATCTTACTTGCTAACTCCCAAGTTGCATCACCTTCATCTCTTAAGCCCCATATTACCTTGACTAAATGGATGTTTTTGTCTCTTAGTTGTTTTATTCTCTGATCACCAATTCGTACAGGTGTTATATCATAAGTTAGATTATCTCTTATGGATATATAATCAGGCTCAATCACGTGTGAGATATCAAGGGTGTATTTTTGGAGTTGGGATATATGGAACACATTGTGTAGGTTTACTAAATTTGGGGGTAGGGCTATTTGATAGGCCACAAGACCAACTCTTTTTAAAATTTGATAAGGACCAATAAACTTCAGTGTGAGTTTTCAGGATTTTAAGGCTTTATCTACCCCTGTTGTGAGGGTTACATTCAAAAATACATGTTCGCTAGTTTCGAATTCTATAGGTTTTCTCCTTTTTTTCGTAGTAGCTCTTTTGGCAGTCTTGTGTTACTTTCAGTTTTTCCTTAATCATTTTTACCTTTATGTTGCAACACCAACATCAAGGTGTTTTGCACTTCCTTCTTTATAAGGCCTCGTAGGGTGTCATCCTTATGCTCGCCTGAAAACTATTGTTGTAGGTGAATTCTTCTAGGGGTAGAAATTCATTCCAACTTCCCCTTTCTTCCAAAATGCATGCTTTTAACAAATCCTCCAACGATTGAATCGTCCTTTCAATCTATCTGTACGTTTGTGGATATGTTGAATTAAGCCTCAATCTGGTTCCTAAGGCTTCTTGTAGGCTGCCCCAGAACCCAGAAGTGAAACAAGGATATCTATTTGAGACTATGCAGGAAGAAACTCAGTGTAATCTAACAATCTCTTTGAGGTACAACTGAGTTGATTTCTCCAATGAATAGCAGATGTGGATCAGAAAGAAATGAGCAAATTTAGTAAAACGATCTACAATTACGCATATTGCATCGTGTCCAGTCGTTGTCCTTGGTAGTCTTATTACAAAATCCATGGAAATGTTATCTCATTTCCATTCTGGAATGTTCAAGGGTTGTAGATGTCCATATGGCTTTTGATGTTCCAGCTTTTTGACACATCAGACATGCTACTACAAACCTTGCTACATCGCCCTTAAGTCCCTACCATCAAAAATTCTTTTTCAAGTCCTAGTGCATCTTGGTGGTACTAGGATGGAAACTAAGTTGACACTTGTGTGCTTCTTCCAATACCATTTTCTTCATTTCTTGCATTTTTCTTCAAATTTATTTGACAGAAAGATTCGTAGTGAAATTTCAAAATAATTGGGACAAGTTTGAGGCAATTTGGTGAAGAAATGAAGGAGAATTTGAAGGTTGAAGTTCTTTGAGTTTTTTCCAAAATTCGATCTTCATTTGGCTTTATTTAGACCTTTGTGGCTTGTTTCTTCATAGCAAAGTATGCTAGGCATAGGGCGGTGGTAGGGGAGGTCAGGCAAGGCATGGGGTGGCTTAGAATCGCAGAGTCAACTTTAGAAAGGATCTGCTTGAGGTTAGGGGTGACGAAGGTGCTTTCATGGTGGTTTAAGCATTTTTGGAAAGGGTTAAATGGATTTTAATCTGTAAAAATAACAACGTTGGGCCTAGCAATCAAATGGCAATCCCTACACTCCCATTCCCTCTCCGTTGCTAAGGTCACGCCTTCGAATCCTGGCTCTAAGCCTTTTGCTCTTTGCGTTTTATTTTTCTCGTCTGACTTGGCGCTTTTATTATTTGTACTTTTATTTCCATTATATGCTACCCCATGTGGGTAGCTCAATTGGCAAAAACATTGATTTACTCTCTCTCCTCAAGGTCGCTGGTCCGATCCCTCCCAGCGCCTTTCTCCCTTTTCTTTTTCTTTCCTTTTCTTTTATTCTTTTTCTTTTCTATTTTTATTTTTTCTTTTTCTGTTTTTATAGCTTTATATCTTCTATTTTATATTTTTAAATTCTTTCAAAAACCCTATAATTTTAATTATACTTTCCTACACTGTTTTAATCTTCTTTTCATAAAAATCTATTTATTTTAACAAGGATTTATTAATTTTTTATCTAAAAAATGATTATTATTTTTTTCTTAATTCACAAAAATGTATTTTTAATTTCTAAAAATCTTATTCTGATTCTTTACCTAATGCTTCTAAATTTCTATCTCTCTTTCTTATTCTGTTATGGATTAAGATTTTCTTTTATTTGTTATTATTTTAAATTTCAAACTCTTAATAACTAAAATTTTATTTTCTTTATTCCCTAAATAATATTTGCTAATTAATACATTCCTAATAGATTAAACCAAGGAATGGTAAGAGATAAATTCTAAGAATATAATATTATATATATATATATATTGCAAAATTTGGAATGTTACATTTTTGTCGAAAATAGAGCCATATAAATCTGAAAACTTCCTTCCACATTACTCTTGGCGTTAATAGAGTTAAAACTCAAAAATTCACTAGCACTTTAATTAGTGGTCCCAAAGATTAGGGTCTTATTGTGACAATTAAGAATGACATGGTTCGAAGATAACCAGTTTATTCCTAAAACTATATCCAGGTTATATAAAGGATAGCAAATCAAGTTGATTAAAAAGTTTTGGCCTTTTATAGATACATGACAATTTAGGCAGACCAAGTTAGTAATTACTAGTCTATCAGTGGGAGTACTTACAGATAATTCATGTGATAAAGAAGTTATGGGCAGTGATAAACATTTAGCACAAGTATATGATATAAGAGAATGTATTGTGTCTAAATCATATAACACATCTAAGAATTTACCTCGAACCTGATTGTTGGATAAAATAGCATCATAACCGCTCATGGCGAATACGTTTCTAGCTACAAGAGGCTTTCCTGACTATTGACTCGTGGTGCCCTGATGATCTTCTTCTCTACACTAGTAGTGGCCTTCTTGGGGGCCCAACAATCCTTTTTTGTGTGTTCTATTTTGCCGCAGTCATGGCAGGTGATCATTTTCTGAGGGTAGTCCCTCAAATAGTGTGGTTCGCTGCATCTATAACATATAAGGGGAGTGTTGGCATCAGGAAGAGGTGTTGATGAAATGGAACTTCCAAAAGATTGGCTTCTCTAGCTTGGCCCTCCACTTTGTTGGCGAGGTTTCTTATAGAATTTTTGTTAGTGGCTAAAACCTTTTTGAGAGTGTCTTTATGGGCCTTCGAACCTCCACTAGGCTCGTCTCGACCTAGTATCTTCTTTGTAGATCTGACATTTACTCACAAGGGTGTACAGATCCATAATTTGTAGTTAGATTATTACTTGTTTAATTTATGGTCGTAATCCATTCTCAAACTGAGAACATATCGTTTGTCTGTCTTCTGCTCCAAAGTATGGCCAAAACTTCAACAGCTCAGCAAATTTGGCTGCATATTCTCTTACGGTCATGTTTCCTTATTTTAATTCCAAAATTTCTCTAGCTTTGCATTGACCTAGCCGGAAAATATTTGTCAAGAAACTTCTGTTTAAACTCCTCCCATAGAATAATGTCTCTAATTCTATGTAAGATGGGTTTTATGATACGCCGCTAGTTTTCAGCTTCTCCAATGAACATGAAAATGGAAAAATTTACTTTATACTCTTCCATATAGGACATTGCACCAAAAATGTTTTCTATCTCAGACAACCAGTGTTAAGCTCCTTCTGGATCAAAAGAGCTACTAAATTTTAAAGGGTCATTCCTCCTAAAAGTAGTCAAACCTTTGTATTTAGTTGGTTCATCATCTCGATTCTAAACCAACCTCTCTAGGACTTGGATCATACATTCTAACAATCATTGTGTGGTGGTCTTAGTTGGTTTGCCTACCATTGTTACTTGAAATCACCACAAGTAACCCACTGGTATGTCAGAGTAAGTTCTTGGTTATTATACGCTTTTCCTAATACAATACAAATATTCTTAATAAACATTTTTTTACCTAACAATGTCGTCTAATACGTACAAAGTTAGATCCAAACAATTTTTTCACATGATCATCACTTGTGATCAATGTGCCATCAAGCATTCTATCCTACACTACTGCCCAAGTAGTGCAAGATTCATACAATTTCACACATCACACACATATGATTAGGTCCATACCATAGGCTTGGTAGGACGAATTGCTCTAATACCACTAATTGTAACACCCTCCTTAATTATTAACTTATGAAATTGTCTGTTTGACTTAATAATATTAGCAGTAGTTAAATGTCTACATTTTCGTAACATGAAAAACTGGAATTAATTTTTCACCATCATTCTCTAATTAAAAATTATAGTTATTTAAAAATGAGTTATAATTCTTTTGCTTTATTCTTGGAAACTTAGTCTTAACATAACAAAGATTATGCGATTATAACAATGTAACAGGCATATAATTATAATAATTTCATTCATCCCATTTAAGAGAAATTAAAAAAACTACTATATTAAGCATTTAAGTTAATTAAGTAAAAATTATCATAACCATACTAGTAGTTGCATTCATAGTTAATACATCTATAAATCAATAACATACAAAACAACAAATGTAGTCACAAAATTCCACATGTGATCTTCTGACTTTCTTAAGGTAGATGACCATTACCTTCCTTCCTTGCTAGAAATTATCTCTGACTATCAGGGTTTGTTCCCATAATCCTACTAGGATCTACATCTGACACTTGTAAGATTCCTTGTCCATCATCCTCTAAAAATAGGGGGTTGGGTTGTAGGAGTAAATCATTCATTCCCAAACACATACAAACATCAACTAATCTATTTTAAATAATATATATTTTCGTATATTCTCTCCTTGTCACCTCATGCCTAGAATATTCTACTATTCATATTTTATGGCCCCTCGATGCCTCCACCGCCTTCGAGAAGACTTACACGGATGTAATACTTATCCAATATTTGCACTTCTTGGGTGATGATCAAGAGTACATATTCTATCTGGTATATCTTATTAGGATACTTTCAACCAAATCATGGTAATGCTCCACTCTATCGAGGATGCCAAGCCGGTTATGTGAAATCCTTCTAATCTTAGATCCGTCACAACTTGGCACCTTACACTAGTCCCAAGGACTCACAGAGAGCCTACGGACATTTCTCAAATACCTACTATATAGTCAACCCATGCAATACTCCAGTCTTAATTCTCAAACCCATAATTTCATTCTGTTCTCGTCAACTACCTCATTTCCCCCTTTTTAACCAAGTCTTTATTTTCAAGTACTATCATAATGTAATTTTTCTAAGGATATTGATCATTTTCGTTTCCCAACCTTTACTGTTATTGCAGGTCTCTAAATGGATCAAACTTTTGCCTCTTGTTAATGTCCCAGATTTTTTGTGGGGTCTAACCCTCGGGACTGACTGTTAACAAAATTCTTATAAAAATTCCCATTTTACACTTCCTTTCCAATTCTACTCCTTAGATACACTTAACCATGTTCTTTAGAACATGTCTCAAGCATGTGATTTCCTTTTTCCTAACAGTCTAGGCAAGTCACTTAGTCTTAATAAATCTTTAATTCTATTCTTTAATAATTAGTAATAATATCAATCATTAAATTGTATCACAAATTCAGCGAAAAGAAAACATTTAAATAAACTGAAGAATATTAATTTCCTAACCCTTATATTGTCTAGTAATTAAATTAAAACTTATTAACTCATATATGGTTTAGAGTAAAATTATTCCTAATTGTTTACTTAATCATCATTGTTTACTTATTCTTACTTGTAAGAAAATTTAGATAGTTTTTTTTCCTCTCTCTCTCTTTCTCTTTCTCCCTCTCTCTCTATATCTCTTTCTATCTAAATTTTGAACTTCCCGAGACCACCACTTCAACAATTTCCACATTTTCTTAAAGCACATTAATCAATCCTCAGAGCTTATATGAATCATGGAAGGAGGGTGCAACACCATTTCAAGTGTATCAAAGACAAATTCACGAGATCTTACTTTCTAGAAAATAAAATAGAAATCAAAACAAGGACCATACACTTATTTAAATCCTCTAAAAAGAATTGGCATACCATTTATGAAACTTAAGCACACATGGGTAAGCCAGCCACACAACTGAATAGTGCAATCCTAGGCTCGAGTTTGCAATTTAACCATGAGTCGTGTTTCTAAACCATGGACCAATTTATAAGTGGCAACTATAACCTGCCCAAGGCTCAAAAATTCTTAGTCCTAAGCATAAAATGATAAAATTTTACAAAAGCATTTCATTTCTGTAGATAAGAAGAAAAAAAAATCACAACATAAAAGGGTGGCCCCTCCTACCTAGGAAACAAACTCCTATGAGAGTAGGATTGCAACACCCCTTTTTATTTGCCTTTTATAATTAAGAAATTGTATTCAAATAGCTTTAGCGCGGATAAAATTTAAAAACTTATTTCACCAAGAGAATTACAATTTGACAATGTAACATATCAATCCACATAACTTCAATATGAGTTCTTACAACTTAATTAAACAAGATAAATAAAGTCATAGGTAAATTTATTATTACATCATTATAATATTCTGGATAACCAAATAAAATATCTCCTTAATCATTCTTTGGTACTAATTTGATCTAATCAGATCCTTTAGAAAGATCTTCTTCTTTTGTAGAGTCTTCTCTCTTGTTTAGATCATCGACTTGGACTGATCTCATGGAGGAATGTGGGGGTTGACGAGTCTAAGGTCGTCTTTGCATGGCTGGAACACCAGTGAGTCTATGTGGCAAAGTTTGAGATAATACTACTGATAAATCTACATGATGAAATTACCAAGAGACTACGATATTAGCATGTCTGAAGGCAAACCAAACATATCCCACAAATGTGTAATCTCCTTAGATTCTATCATAGGTCCACCTCCCTTCTAAGGGTATTATGGTCAAGTAGAATAATGGATGAAAATCATCTACCATTGGTGTCTGAAAATATAGGAGGTGTAGGAGTGAGTCATCTAATCTTAGGCAAACACATACTTATATTGAGGGTTAACTATCTAATGTAGACTCTCATCTTACCATTTGTGCCTAATCAACAATTCTACTCGTTTTAGGTCCCTTCGCCGCCTCCAATACTACTAACTCCGGGAGGGCTTACACGAGCATATCATTAATAATCCAATTTTCAATCTTCGGTTAACAATCGGGAGTATGTATCCTCCCTGATACTTCGTCCAGGATACTCTCAACCGAATCTTAGTAATGTTCTACTTTGTTGGGGACTCCAAGTCGGTTCTGTGACACCCTCTTCACTCTTAGCGGTTCACAACTTGGCACCTTATCTACCCCCAAGGTCTCACCAGAGCTTGCGTACATTCCTTAGGTACCTTTTGTGGTCAACCATTGCATCTCTCATTCTTAATTATCACTAGTTGAGGTTTTTAGTTCAATCTACCTTTGTTATTTCATTTGTCATCTCCATTGTCCATTTTATCATGATACTAATGATAAGTTCATATATTTATGGATAATATCTTTTTACATCATAATCATTATAAACTTTGTCATCATTGTTTAAGCATTTCTCAATTTATCATCTATCATAGCATTATCTCAAAATTCATTGTCTCAATGGATAGTCATCAAGAATACCTACCTCCCACTAACAGTGGAGGTATGAAATCAATTTATATCATCAATACAATACATTTAAAAGCATAATGAATGATTACAACAATCAATAGTATACAATATATTCAAATAATAAGAAAGGAGCAAAATGGTCATTTCACACCTTTCTTTCCACAATTTCTTTCTACTTTATATTTATGTGAAATAAGTAGATATAGGGGTTTTTGAATCTCTATTAGGCTTAGTTTGGAAAATTTAATTGAAAAAGGAGTACTTTCAAAAATTTTCTTAAGGGTGTTTTGGTCTTTTTGCAAAAATTTGTCCTTTTAGGGATTTTTTCTTCATGTTCAACTCATAATTTGTTATATAGGCTCCTAGTATTTTAAACTATTTTCCCTTAATTTTAGGAGATCAAACTAGTGATAACAATATATTTTACAACCTAGGGGCATTTTGGTCATTTTATAAAATTTTGTCCCTTCAAGGACTTTTTCATCACATTTTCAGCTCATAAATTTTTATGACAGCTTCTAATAATGCTAGAAAGGGTTTAGCCTATTTTTCCTAAATTTGGAATGACCAAACAATGGTAAAATTTTGTTTTTATAACCTAAGGGCATTTTGGTCATTTTGGTATAAAATTTAATTCATAAGGATTCTTAAATTTCTGAGATGGTAGAAATATCCTAGACTTATACCTAAACAAATTCTGATAACTTTTCTCCTAATTCATTGACCAAAAGGGGTCAAAATTTCGAATTTTCTTTCCTAAGGGCATTTTGGTAAATTTTGAAAATTTTTTAAAAACTTTTTGGAAAAATTGCTTTAATATTTATACACAAAAGTATATCTATCTTCTATTCTTGTTTCACATGGATTAATAAAAATGGCAAAGAACATTAAAAAAATAAAACAGGGGTATTTTAGTAATTTTTCTTACCAAGGGTAAAATGGTCATTTGGCCTTCTATTCATCTTCTTCCTCTCTCCCTCTCTGGTTTTGGTTCGAATTTGATTTGAATTTCTCCATTTCTTGTTTCTTTTCAATCATAGGTTCCATGTTTTCCAATTCTGAACCATCACAAGTCAATTTGCTTAGAGGAATCATCTTCCTTTGAAACTTTCAGAATTTTCAAAACAAAACACTAAACCCTCGTCTTGGTTTGATTTTAAAATTTCTTGCATGATTTTAGGTAATCCTCTATCCAGAATCACTAGAATAACGTTTATAAAGGATATAGAGCAATGAATTTCATTAGAATTCATATACTAACATGAAATTAGATTGCCTCTACTGAGAGTTCTAAAGTTTTTCAATTTCAATTCATATTTGGATAATTTGATCATCTCAGAGTGTCAAATTGTCAAAAAAAATAAATTCAAGTAATTTAAAACTATTCTACAAATCAAATTCAAAGAAAAGATGGTTCCTCCTATCTAGAATGAAACTTTTTGACGAAGCTATGGCGAGACTCCAATGATTTTGCTAACTTATGATTCTTTGAACAATTCTTCAAATTTCTTCAACAGAAGCGTTCTATGAATGATTTCAAAGCTGAAAAAAATGAAATTGAGCAATGGGAGAAAGGAATCAAGAAGAATTTTGAGGAGAAAGCTCTTCATGTTTTCCTTTTCGATTTCAAATTTCCCTGAGTATTTATAGACATTCTTCTGCCTTCTTCCTTGGAATTGAAGCAACCATAGGTTGTAGGGAGACCAACTAGGGATTACAGGGTATGGGCAGCACAAATTGGTCAGACGACGTAGTTGCATAAATCGGCTCGAGGAAGAGGATGACAAAGCTACTTCTATGGCGGTGAAGTGTTTTTAGGAAAGATTAAATAGATTTTATTTCATAAAAATAACAGTGATGGACCTAGCAATCAAATGGAAACCCTTGCATCCCTTATTCTCTTCGACCTCGTGCTCCTACCTTCGAACCCGTCCCAAGCCTTTTGTGCATTTCACGTTTTATTTTTTCTATTTAACTCAACGCCTTCCCTTTATATTTTTCTTCTTTCGTTTTAATGCTACCCCTCGTTGGGTAGCTCAGTTCGTTCAAACACTTCTTTCTTCTCTCCCCTTCGAGGCCACGAGTTCGAACCAGCTGACCTTTTCTTCTTTCTTTCTCTTTTTCTTTTCTTTTATTTTTATTTTTATTTTCTATTTTTAACTTTTATTTTCTGTTTTTAATTTGCAATAGTTCTATTTTTTATTTCTAAATTTTTCAAAAAAAATCCTATAAACTTAATTGTATTTTTCTTACATTAATTTAAAATTTCTCTTCCCACTATTTATTTTATTTTGATAAAAATTTATTTATTTTATCTAAAAATATTTATTTAGTCATATTTAATTCCAAAAATTTATTTTTAACTCTTGAAAAATTCTATTATGATTTTATTCTAATTCTCCTTGTAACGTTCTTTTTTATTTACTTCTAATGGATAAGAAATTGTATTCAAAGAATGTTAGTGTAGTTAAGATTCAAAACTCAACTCAACCGAGAAATTACAATTTAACAATAATATAATATTTCACATGTCATCTATATCAAGTTCTTAATTATACAGGATAGATAAAGTCATACAACTTATTATCATTACATCATTATAGTACCCTTAATACTAAAAACAAAACATTTCTTAACTAATTTTTAGGATTAATATGATCTAGTCAGATCTTTCTGAAGGGTCTTCCTCTTCTGTGGAGGTTGAGGAGTCTATGGTCGTCTTCGTATGGGTGGAACTCCAGTGAATCTTGGTGGCGAGGTTTGGGATAAGACTATGGGCAAGTCTATGGTGATGGAATTGCCAGGGAACTACAATATTGGCAAGTCTGAAAGCAAACCGAACATATCCCACAAAACTGTCATCATCTTAGACTCTATCGTAAATCCATCTTTCTTATAAGAGCAAGATTGTCAAATGAAATAGTGGTTGGAATTCATCTGTCATTTTTAGTCTAAAAAAATGGGGGTGTAGGAGTGAGTCTTCTATCCTTGGGTACACACACATACAATAAGGGCGTTTTATCTAATCATAATCACTCATCTTATTGTATGTGACTAATTAGGAATACTACTCAGTTAGGGCCCTTCGTATCCTTTAGTACTACTAACTCCGAGAGGACTTATATGAGCATATCAATAATAATCCAATTTCCAATATTTGGTTGATGATCGGGAGTACATATCCTACTTGGTACTTGGTCCAAGATACTCTCAACCAGATCTTGATAATGCTCCCCTTTGTCAACGACGCCAAGCCAATTTTGTGAAACCCTCTTCACTCTGAGCGGTTCATAACTTGGCACCTTATGTACCCCCAATGTCTCATCAAAGCCTGCATGCATTCCTCATATATCTGTTGTGGTCAACCATTGCATTCCCCATTCTTGGTTCTCACTCGTTAGGGCTTTTCAGTTCATCCTTTCTTCCTTATATCATATGTCATCTCCACTATCTTATCTTTCTCATCTTGGTACTTGATTAAACATTCAAGTATACATATATATCACAGTCCTTCTAGGTTGTGTTATCATTATTTGAGCATTCTTCAATTCATCATCTATCCTAGGGTTGTCACTGTCTCTTATGGACAGTTATCAGGAATATATTTTTCTTCCACTAATAGTGAAGGTATGAATTCATATTTACATCATTAATACAACACAATTAAATCCTTAATTAAAGATCACAACAATCAATAATATATATTATGTTTACAAAAATAAGGAAGGGGCAAAATGGTCATTTTGCAAAAATATGTTTCTTTTAAAGATTTCTTCTTCATTCCAACTCAAGTTATACTTTCTAGGTACCTAGTATCCTCAACTACTTCTCCTGAGTTTAAGAGGTCCATATAGTGGCAAAATTTAGTTTTTATAATGTAGGGTCATTTTGTAAAAATTTGTCATTTTGAAATTTACCTTTATATTTTTAACTCATAAATTTGTATCAATATATCTAAAAGTGCTACAGGATTTAGAGTATTTTCCTGGGGTTAGAATGACCCAAAATGATAAAATTTCATTTTATACCCTAGGGGTATTTTGGTTATTTTGAAAACAACAATTTATTTTTAAGGATTCTTAAGCTTCTAAGGTGGTAAAAATACCCTAGGCTTATTCCTAAACAGGTTATGGTAATTTTCTTCCTAATTTATTGATCCCACAAAGTTAAATTTCATTTTCCTTACTTAGGGGCATTTTGGTAATTTTAGAAAATTTTCCATTTTAAGTATTCTGTTAATAAAACCAGCATATTATTCTAATCTTTCCTTGGTCTCTATTATTTATTTATTTATTTAATTATTTAATTATTTTTCTTTTTTCTATTTACACCCCCCATTGTTATTCACACCTTCCCCTTAACTTCTTCTTCCCCCTTCTCTCCTCCTTCTTCGTTCTGTTATCTAGTTCAAGGTTCCTCCCAATCCTATAGTCTCATTTATCTCAAAGCTACAAAGTTACTTCCATGATATATATTTCACGTTTATTTCCTCTATTTGAATTTAAAATTACAAAATACTTTAAGAAAAACTAATTTCCATCAATGGTGGTCACAAAGGTTTCAAGAATTCGAATCCATGATTCTCAAATGAATTTTAATCAATTAATGGCACTAGATTGTAATAAATAGATTCTTGAATAATTTCTAAAAGAAAATTTTAGGATAAAAGGCTCCTCCTACCTTTTTTGAGGGTCTTCTAGTGAGGGATTTGAAGCTTTTCCGGTGAACTTCCAAAAGCTCCAACGAAGGTAACAGTGGTGCTCTTTTTCATGTTCCTTATTCCTTGAAACCACGCTAAGATGACTAGAAGTTTTTAGAATTGATTCACGTAGAAATGGAGAAAAGAGGTTTGAGTTTTGCAGGGGAACTCAATTTCTAAAATCACGATATCTTCTCTATTTACGTTTGTCCTCTTTAATAGCCTCCTTCTGTCGGTGGTACGTTTAGCCCCCATACCCCTACTAGCAACTATATTTTAGAGGTAGGGCAGCACTGTTGGTAGTCGTCAACGTAGGTTATCCATGCTCGAGGATGGAAGGAGCTGTGTCACTCTTTCCATGGTAGTTCTAAATGTTTAAACTTTGCCTTAAATAAAAGTTGTGTTAGGAAAATGTTACCAAACGTAACCTGGCTTAGCAGTAAGACCCTAAGTCCAGGCGTTAGGTCCTACCCTCGATTCCGCTTAGGGTGTTTTCCCTTTTTCACGTTTTTTTTTTTTCATTTTATCCGTTCTTGTAAATAAAGTTAACTTAATACTTACCTTAGGTGCTTCTTATCACTAAGATCCTTTGGCTCAGTTGGTGGAAGGTGTTTTCCACTTCCTGTGCATGGCTTCGAGCCTACCTGGGCGTGTTTGTCTTCCAATTTTCATTCTTTCTTTTTATTTATCAAGTATACGCTATATATTATATGCGTCATGTATTTGTTACCAGGATGCTAGTGGCTTAGTGGCACATCTCCATATTCTTTCTCTCAAGGGGACTGGTTTCGAACCAGCCCCCCCTTCCTTTTCCTCTTTTTCCTTTCTTCTTTTATATTATTATTTTTATTTTTAAACTTTTATTTTTTGTTTTCTATTTTATTTTTGTTTTT
>JAMLFT010008583.1:0-13560 GCA_026544285.1 Pachyrhizus erosus | reverse complement strand
AAAATAGTTAATTTAAAAATAATTTTCAAAACATAATAAATTTAAAATAAAAAATAAGAAATAAATTTTAAACACTAAAAATAAATAAATACTTCATTAATATTTTTAATTTATCTCTATCTTCTTTTATTATCATATCATCAATCCTATCAATAATTTATTTTTTATTTTGTTTTTATCTTTCTTAAGGTTTAAATATCTCTTGAGTGTTTAAATATTTTTTTTCATAAAAATATTTATTTTTATTTTTTGAATTGTGTGAAACTATTTTTAAAAATATTTTTTTAAAAAAATTAAGAAAATAATCAAACAAAATCTAATCTAAAGAATAACGAATATTTTGTCACGTACTTCTTGGAGTTCTTCCAAATGGGATTTTGGGGAAAGAAAGGTAAAGTGGTGGGACCCTTAGAAGGGAAGGGAACATATAATCTAATTTTTTGTTTAAAAGAAAAAAGAATAATAAGATTGAAAATTCATATTATTGTTAATCATTCTAATTTAACAAACATTCATTTTCTTCTCGATGTAAATTGGTAACATATAAACAAAAATAGGAATTTATGCTTTCCTTTCCTTCTTTTTACTTATTATTTCATAAACACACCTACATTTGGCTAGATAGGAATGCTACCTTAGCAGGAAAGAGATATATTTCCATTTTCCATTCCAGCCACTATACCTTGTCCTTGATTCTATCATGGTTCTATCAATTACGTTAATCAAACAAGGGATAGTTCAACAAATATTTTTAATTCTAAATTTAATATTTAACATACAAAGAAGTAGTGGCATTAACATGGGGATGTTGCAGGAACATTTAAAATTATTCATATAATTTTTTCTTTTACACTTTCTGTGCATACACGATTTGCTTTTAGTATTATCCCTAGTTTTAATCAAAACTAGTATTTCTAATTATCTTAACCCAAATTTTCAGCCTCTTTCACGAAACATATAATGTACTTACAAAACTGAAATTGTAGGCAGTTTTATGTATGAAAGCATACGGAATTGGTAATAAAACAGCAGTTTTATTTTTCTTCTTTTATTATTTATTCTCATTTAGCATGTACTTTTTATGTAATCATACCCTGTCAGATTTGATTAAATCAAGATAATTATTACATCGAAGTTGCACTGTTCCATTACTACACTGAAGCTGCACTGCTATATTATTACATTGTCCACAAAAGTCGCACTGCTGCATCATTGGTTATACTCTACAAATTGAATTTGACAGCCAAATTGATAGAAAAATTGCTCGATTCTTCAGCGAGTGGGTTTCCTAAAATATAATTTTATGTTATTTTGTAAAGCCTATAAAAGGTCAGCATCCATACTTCGTATGTATTCATGTTGAATTAAGAATTTCAAAATTTTCTTGTTCTCTTATTTCCTGTGTTTTCTTGTTCTTTGGTTTTTAGTTATAATGTCTATTTGATATGAAATTGGTGTCAGCGCATATTACATCCAACATTATTTTTTTTAATTTGTGAGAGGGTGAGTGTTAATTTTTTTTTTTAGTGTGTAAAGAACACGAGAGTTTTTACTTTAATCAAAATTATTTTTGACTTATCTGAGAAAGAAAGATGACTACAAATTACAATATTATTTGGTATAGTCTCAAATTAAATGGAAAATTTGATTATAATTATTGGACATTGTTGATGTCTACCCATTTGAAAGCTCATAATATTTGGAACTTTATTGAACCAAGTTTACCACAAGGAGCTAATAATGTTGCTCAAAGGAAGGCCCAGTTGGTGCTTTCACAAATGCACCAAGGTGTAGATTATTCAATTTTTGGCAAAATAGCAAATGCCAAGACTGCAAAAGAAGCATGGGGAATTTTGAAGTTGTCATACAAAGGAGTGAAAATCCAAATTATAATATTTACGAAAAGAATATTAAAGGTATAAAATGTCTAGCTATAAATCAGTGGAACAATATTTTTCATGTGTTACAAATCTAGTAAATAAAATGAGGTTATACAGAGAAGAAATCCCAAACAACAAAGTGATGAACAAAATTTTGCGCATCATGCCAATGAAGTTTGACCATGTTGTGACTACAATAATTGAGTCTCACAATACAAATACCATGACAATAGTAGAATTGCAAGGAAGCATTGAAAGCCACGCGAGTAGAATTTTGAAGAAGACGAAAAAGGAAAATGAAGAAGCATTAAAGAGTCAGGCGAATCTCAAAAATGTAACTGAATCAAGTCAAAGTGCAAAACGTAGAAGTTGTGATAATTTCAACAATGAAGGAAGAAGAAATTTTAAAGGTAGGGGTCAAGAAAATTACAAAAGAAGAGGACGTGAAAATTTTAATCAAGGAAGAAATAATAATTTTAGAGCATCCAACCAAGGAAGAGGTGGAGGAAATTTTGGTTTTTTCAATCGAGGAAGAGGTCATGGCAACAACTACCAAGGTTGAACAAATTTCAATTGCTATAATTGTGGAGAGTTCGGGCACAAAGATGCATATTATAAATTCAAACAACAGGAAAATGTAGTGGAAAGTCAAAATATTGGTGATAATTCTAATAATCAACAAAGTTTATTTTTAGCCAACAATACTTTTTTTGAGGAGGGAAACATCTAGTATTTGGATACTGGGTGTAACAATCATATGTGTGGGAAAAAGGAATTATTTTCTTCTTTAAATGAAATAATTAAATCTATTGTGAGATTTGGAAACAATGCAAATATTCCTATTTTGGGGAAAGGCCAAATTATTATCAGTCAAAAAGATGGTGCTCAAAATTTTATTTCTGATTTTATGCTCTTGGTCTACATCACAATTTATTGAGTATGAGACAATTGTCAGAGAAAGGATACAACATACAAATTCATCATGGCTATTGTACGTTGATTGATAGAAATGAAAAACTTATTACCAAGGTAAAAATGACTTCCAATCGCCTATTCCCTTTAAAAACTCATTATGAAAAATTATCTTGCTTGAGTTCTATGATTCCAAATGATGATTAGTTATGACATATGTGTTTTGGTCACTTCCATTTATCTGGGTTGAATTATTTGTCATGAAAATAATTCATTTTTGGTTTGTCTGTTGTGAATATTCCTAATAATGTATGTGGGACTTGTGAAATTGGAAAGAAGCATAAAGAATCTTTTGTAGCCGAAAAATCTTGGAGAGCAAGAAAGCCATTGGAAATTGTCCACTCAAATTTATGCATAGTTGAGATACCGACACATGGTGATAACATGTATTTTATTACTTTTATTGATGACTTTAACATAAAAACTTAGGTATATTTTTTGAAACAAAAATTAGAAGCTTGTAATATCTTTAAGTCATTTAAGGCATTAGTTGAAAAAACAAAGTGGTTGCAAAATTAAAGTCTAAGAACAAACAAAGGTGAAGAGTATCTTGCATGTGTAGATTTCTTTGACAACAAGGGATTCAATATCAACTAACAACTAGATACACCCCCTAACAAAATGGAGTTGTAGAAAGAAAGAATACAACAATCATTGAGATGGTGAGATACATGCTAAAAGCTAAACAATTGCTCAGAGAATTTTGGGCAAAAGCAGTTGCTATTGTTGTGTATATCTTGAACAGGTGTCCAACAAAAAGCGTTCATGACAAAACACCAGAAGAAGCTTGGAGCGGAAGGAGACCCTTAATTTGGCACCTCAAAGTTTTCGGGTGTATAACATATGCCCATATACCAAACCAACTAAGAAAGAAGCTCAATGATAAAGGAGAAAAATGTGTATTCATTGGCTACTGCACAAATTCAAAGGCATTTAAACTTTATAATCTAGAGACAAAAAAAGTGATTTTTAGCCGACATGTGACATTTGATGAAAAAGGCATGTGGGATTAGTCCTCAAAGCCTCAAAATGAGCAAATGTTGATTCCTGAAAACTATGAAGAAAATGAAAGACAACCAGATCTAACTCCTAACAAACAACATTCGTTGAGGAGGCCACAAAGGAATTCTCAAGTACCAACTAGATTGCAAGATTGTGTTATGTTCAATGATAATGACCCATCTGATGAAGAAATGATCAACTTTGCTCTATTTGCTGATTGTGAGCTAGTAAATTTTGAAGAAGCTACAAATGATCAAAATTGGAGAAAATCCATGGATGCTGAGATTCATGCAATTAAGAAGAATGAAACATGAGAGCTGACGAACTTGCTTATAGATAAGAAGTCAATTGGAGTGAAGTGGATCTACAAAATTAAGCACAAGCCCAATGGAGAAATTGATTGCTTCAAAGCAAGGTTGGTGGCAAAAGGATACAAGCAGAAGCCAGGAATTGATTATTTTGAGGTATTTGCTCCTGTTGCGAGATTAGATATAATTTGTATGATTTTATCTATCTCAACTCAAAATAATTGAAAAATATATCAAATGGATGTTAAATTTGCCTTTCTAAATGGTAATGTGGAAGAAGTGTATGTCAAGCAACCTACAAGATATGAAATCAAAGGAAAAAAAGATAAAGTCTATAGATTGAAGAAAACATTGTATGACTTAAAGCAGGTTTCAAGGACATGACATAAAAAAATTGATTCCTATTTTGTTTAGCATGATTTTGAAAGATGTCCTTTTAAGCACACTTTATATGTGAAATTTATTGATTCTAGAGATATTCTTATTATTGTTAGATACAAAAATAGTGATTAGGTAGGAGATGTAAAGACAAGAAAAAATACGTCAATGTATGCATTTCACCTAGGAATTGGAGCAGTTTCATGGTCTTCAAAAAAATAACCAGTTGTTGCACTCTCTACAGCTGAAGCTAAATATATTGCGACAGCCAGTTGTACTACATAAACTATATGACTTAGAAGAATACTTGAAGTGATACATCAAAAACATAATACTCTAATAGAAATATTTTATGACAACAAGTCTGCAATTATATTGAACAAAAATTCAGTATTTCATGAAAGGTCTAAATACATTGATATTAGATTTCATAAGATTCGAGAATTTGTTGAAGAAAAGGAAATGAAGATCAAATATTGTCCCATAGAAAAATAAATTGCAGGTATTTTTACTAAACCATTAAAAGTTAAGTTATTTTACAAGTTGAACAAAATGTTTGGAATGATACAAACTTGATTTAAGAGAGGCAATGCTAGATTTGATTAAATCAAGACAATTACTACACTGAGACCGCACTGCTGCATTACTACACTACCCACAAAAGTCACACTGCTGCACCATTGGTTATAGTCCACAAATTGAATTTGACAGTCAAATTGATAGAAAAATTGCTTGTTCCTTCAACGAGTGAGTTTTCTAAAATATAATTTTATATTGTTTTGTAAAGCCTATAAAAGGCCAGCATCCATACTGCGTATGTATTCATGTTGAATTAGGAATATCAAAGTTTTTTTTTATCTGGTTTGCTCTCTGTTTTCTTGTTCTCTAGTTTGTAGTTATAATGTCTATTTGATATCATACCCTCTCTGCCCAGAACTTTGGTATTCACCCATCTACATATTAAAATAAGAATAAAATCATATATTTATTTTGAAAATTTTAAAGTTATTTTTTTCCCTTATACTTTGTTCTATTGGTTTTTGAAAGTAAAACATCAGTCTCAGATCAGAAGACCATCATTGCAGATAGCTTGGAGAGCTTTCCAGAACTACTCCACATGATCACGTTCAACCATTCTGATCTAATTTTAATTAATCAACTTGTAATACAATAATAACGTCAATTTGAAAAAAATATAGTTATCTTAAATTATCTAGAGTTAGATTATCTAAACGTGGGAATTTCCACGCTGTCCGAATGTGAAGTTTAATTGCTAGTAATACTTAATACAAATTCTTCTTTGTCGCTATGTCATTGGATAGGGTGTCAAAGATACACCAAATCAAAAGAAATAGATTCAAAAGAATAAGGAATGCAAACAGCAGTCAATCACGTGGGTCTAGTTGGTTTTAATTTATTTTTATTTTGCACTTATTTCCAGTACTCTGGAGGCAATACAAAAGCCAAGGCAGATGACTAGCCATAAAACTAATTAAGTATCCGTGGATCTAAGCTAACAACTGGTTGATGAATAATAGGAGCAAAGTTAAACTCTAAATTATATTTACCAAAACAATCTTGACATTAAGTACACATAGTAATAACACTGTAAAGCCAGCTAGCAAACTATTCACAAGCATTCTCTTGTTATGAGAATATTTACATAAAAAGTTTGTTAGTTACAGTGTACATGGTAATAATACTAGAAAAGTTTGCTAGCAAACTCTTTCTCTTCATGTGAGGATGAAATTGAAGCAGTAAATTGCCTGAGTTCTGAGAGACTCCTACCTAGTTGTAAAGCAACTTTGATTTCAAACATTTCCCCATTTTCTCTTCTATGAGGATCTCGTTCATTTATATTTAGCTCTATGGTCTCCTCCATCAGCTTAAAGAAGCCACTATTTGCCCTATACATCTCAAAAATCATCCCTACTTGCCCCCCATGCTCTAATGTGTTAACAACACTTCCCAAAGCTCCTCCAATAACCCCAAGCATAACAGGCCAAGAAGCATTCACAGAACCCAAAAAGCATGAACCCAAAGCTGCAAGGCCAGTGAGTAGTGGACCAGAAACTGCCAATACCTTGTTGAAGTTCAAGACTTCTTTACTCAACCTCAAGTAGTCTGCCATGTCCTTCTTTTTCAAAACCATCACAATTTTTCTCATTTCTTCTTCCAATCTTGCATCCCATCCATTCTTCCCTTTCAACTTCCCATCAAACTCTTCTTTTCTTAGACTCTTTTGCTTCTGACTAGGCCACCACACTGCTGGCTTCACAGTTTGAGGGAATTTTTCAAGCATTGTGCCCAATAAAGGAAGAGGATAAGCCCTGTCCAATGCCAACACTTTCTCCATTGCTTCATTAACATCATTTTCAGTAGGATTCCCAAGAGAAAGCCTTGTTCTGAGTTCTCCATACAGCTGCTTGAACAACCTAGAAGCATTTCTCTGCTCCTCTGCTAGCTGTGATGGCTGAATTTTATTCATGACCACAAGTAACCCTGTGGCTGCCATATAAAGAATTGTGGAGGACACTTTCAAGGCCAAAATAGGTGCTCCACCTGAACTAACTGCTGCAAGTCCAACCATGGTTGCAGCAGAGAGAGTGATCATATTAACAGATGTCGTTAGAAGGCGGTTCCAATTGTCACGCTGTACTCCAATATTCTTGTGCATCTCCATTCTTTCTGCTACATTCTCCATAATCAAATGAAGCTTAACAACCTCAATGGAATTTGGCGTACTTCTGCTAGGTGTTGTGGAATTGTTAGTGTTGATATTGGAGTAGTGAGGATCCTCTTCTGCTTTAGTTGTGGGGGTGTCTGAAATGTAATTATTTAGATAATTCAATTCTGCCACCAAGCTTTTGTTGGGAAGCCTTGGAGTGGAGATTTTGGTTACCTGGATCTTCAGCACATTGATTGTGGCAGCTATTCTTCTTGTACTGCAATATGAGAAAGAAGAAAATTTGCTTGAAACCATAGCGGTTCCCATGTGCTCTAGCTAGCTGTTTTTCTCTGAAGGCCTTAACTAGTAATTAGTAATGGGTATGGTGTATGTGATTGAATTGTGCCACTTTCTCTTACAGCGCATGCATATATATAAGCATGTTGAATGTGATGGAGAAATTTCCCTACACGGCTGAATAGGTTGTGAAAAATTAAATCTATGTTTGTCCTTTAATTTTAGCTACTTCTGCTCCGAGTTCTCCCTCCTATGCTGACTTTCGATAGAAATAACGAGTAAACCCTGCAAGGCTGTAATACCAACAAAAATAATTTCTTGTTAAATATAATAAATTATTTCCTGAAGTATACTTTGATTAATGAACTCGCAAAAAATATAAAATGAACATCTTGTTGAATGTTTTAACCTGCTTTTTTGATAACCAACAACCATAATATGATAATAATATCTGCAATAATAAAACTTACACATACCTCCACAAACTAAATCACATGGTTATGCTTAATATTTTGCACATGGCAGTGCATTTATTTGATTAAAACATTTTGGTAGAGTTTAAGAACATAATTTGATTAATATTTTCCATTATTGATGACTAGGGTGCCGCGGTTGTTCACTTGTTCACAAGATGTGATCACTTTGAAAATAACGCTACTTACTTGTCGAGTATAACTCAAAATGGTCAGAGGGTTCTTTTTCTGACCAGTTCTTCACATAATCCCTACGCATTGTGATTATAATAACTTCTGAGCAACCTCGGGTAAAAAAAAGCCAATGATTTCTGTCATGCTCACACATCCATCACCTTTTTCCAAGTTGAATGCTGGACCTCATTTTTCATAGCAAGTATTTGACTATTTATGTTTGTTATAATTTCATATATTGCCACAACATATAAAAATATTTATTATATTAATATAAAAATTACATTTTAAGAATAAAATCATTAAATGGTGTATAGTGTGATTTACAATCAAATTTTTCTTGTTATATTGAAATTCATATGATAAAAATATTTAATTAATTAAAATTATTTTGCACAGATTAAATTTGAGTAGGTTACACTCATATTCTTTGAATTTTTTAAAATTACATTTAATATTATTTTTATTCTTATACTTATTTTTTTTATATTTAAAAATATTATATTGCATATATGATAAACTTTTTAATCTTTAATGTTAAAAAATATTACGTTAACACTCTTTTATATTACATTATAATCTATGCAATATACAAAGGTGATTATTATAATAATTAAAAAAATAAGAATATTAATATAATTTTACAAAATTTAAAAAATTATTCATATAATTTACTCATTAAATTTTGATGACAATGAAAATGAAAGCATGGATATTATATTTAATATAATCACATCATGTCTTCACCGAAAAAGAAATCATATCATGCCATACTCTTTCTATTTTCTAAATTGTTTTGTTGAAATAGTTTTTGTAAAAAAACAAGTATGCGTGCCTATATATATATAGACACACACTCAACATGTCACAGTCTTTCTAAATTGTTTTCTTGAAATTATTGTGTAAAAAAATTGATAAGTATATTAGTGTATAAATACTAACTCTACTTTCAACTTTATGCGGCAACTAGTCAACGATCCTATACTTTCGGTCCATGCACTTCCTAACATGAATAAAAGGCCATTGAGGAAATGGGATATCTAACCTAACGCGAAGAGTTGTCTCAACTTTCACGTGACTTGAAACAGAGCACGTACCACATCCCAATTCAAATTTTAACAACACAATTATGCAACCCCATTGGGACTTTTGACTCTAGTGCGATGCTTCAATCCCTTTATACCCTTTCTCATACAAGTGTATTAAATCCTAATAATACAATTATCTATTTATTATATTAGTATTTTTCTCAATTCAAATTGTTCTGTTCTGTTTATGAACCTTTTACTTTATGAATGGTTAAAATTTGAGAAGTTCTTACAGGGAATTTTTATTACGGCGTATCAATTATAACCATCTAGTTGTTTTTGTGCAACCATATTTATAGGATCAACCGCATCAAATGATGGTAATGATCCTGGAAGAAATGAAGTTCCTCCAAAATGAATAAAGAATTTTCCAAAAATACATTTACCCAGTGATAAAGTTGCCATGAACAATGAACTTCTTGGTGCTTAGTTACTGCTTTGTCTCCAATATTATTTAACAATTGCACATGAGGATTAACATTCACAAATAAATTCCAACTCCAAACATCACCAATTGATCAAGTCCAGACAAACTAAAAGATCTTGCCAACACATTAACTTGAATGGCATATCTTCTTTTGATTTGTTTAAACTGATGCAACTACTCTGGAAAGAGTAACAAACTCCTAGCAAGCAGGAGCATCTACTTATATGACTGTAAACAGTAATCTTCTTTGCTTCAGGCTTTAGTCAATGCCATAGATCGTGCTCTAAGGTTCAAGAATACTCCCCTGAAATAAAATACACTCAATGAATCATCTCAATTTAGTTGTTGTTTACCAAAGGGAAGGATCATTAACAAGTCAAGGAAAGTAGAGGGAAAGGCAAACAAAAAACATGTACCAGAAAAAAGCAACTAAGCTTTGGAAAACAACACGGAAATGAAGAGGCATGAATTTGTGATTTATCCACCCCACAACAGGCCAGATCTGCAGTTCAATTCATTGTGGTTCTAAAGTAAAAAAATAAAAAATAAAAAATAGGTATTTCAGTAAATTCTGTTATTTTTACTCTTGTAATAGAATATTACCGTCCATGATGTATACTGCACTGATGGATAATCCTTCTTAACTTTAGTTTTCACATTCACCCAGGGTTGACCTGAAATCCACTTTTTCCTCATAAACACAAGTACACAACTTACCAACCAAGCATGTCATTTTACATATCATTTTCAGTATAGCTCTCATCTAAAAAAATAAAAATAAATAAGAAAACAAATAGTTGACCAGGAATGTCAGAGTTGGGTACCCTATTTTTGACACATGGGAACTATTCTATTTGTCCACACTTTCCACCTGTATCTTACTTGGAGTAATGTTTCTTCAATGTAAATAAAGAAGTTACATGTTGAAAAATGACTAACCTTCAACAACTGATCCGTAGTAAATCATGAAAAGCAAATTGTTCCAAGGACTAGATGTCAATTGTTCAATCACAACCTGAAAAAGAATAATCAAAGAACGAATAATTATTACAAAAGGATAACTTATATACATAATCTTTTCTCTCATTATTATTGGGAGAGGTGGTAATAAAATAAAAATACTCATTTAATTATAAATAAATTATTGTAAAATATGTTTGGAATGATAATAGTTTTAACTGTTTGAGAATTCAATTCAAGTATAGCATTTTGAGTGTATATAACACAACTTGTAAACCCTGCCACTTTTGACAGGATTTGTAAGTGATTTTATTTCCAATAAATTATTTTCAGTTCTGGAGTCGAAGTGCTTCAAACACTACCGCATAAATTAGCTGATATTTCATGCTGTAAAAACTGTAAGAAAAGCAGATTGATGACACAGGTGCCAACCCCAATGCCTGAATTCAGGTCGTGATAGATATATTAAAACAGAAGGATTTGAAGTTTTACCTTCTTGGTCACAGTTTTTGAATCTCTCTTTCCTTTGAAAATTTTATCCAGTATTAAATGAAAATAATGTCCAAAGGGTCCAAGATAAGCGGCTCCAAAAATCTACACGAAATAAACAATTTATATGATTCCTAATGCATAAATATAACAACAAAAAAGCACAAGACACTCGTAACTGTAATAGTTAAAACATAAAGATTTAAGCAAGTAGTACAGTTCATCAAAATGAGCAGCAACATGTTAATTTTTCTTAAAAAAAAAAGAACCATTTCAGCATTTTTAAAATCAGCTTTTGACAATAGAGTTTCAATTTTCTATCACCCCAACCGACCAAAAGTCCAACCTGAATAGTCTGAAACTTTCTCTTCCACACAAATAAAAGAAGAATAAAATACACTCCTCTTTGAGATGCTTAAATTACATCATCTTCCATTTGATTTTAAAAATTACACTCCCTTTCCAGATAGATCAATGTGCATACAGTGTAGTTTATTTTCATGTAAATGAGGCAGTTAGCAATGAGAAAACCTAATAAGAGTATTTTTCTTTTCAACTTTAGGATCACTTACAACTAATTTTGACCAGATTGCTATCAATTTGCAGACTTAGCAGATGCAATGATGTTTTGATTTCTGAACACTAGTCCAGTCAACTTTGAAATTTCACTCAGAATCTTCACTTCATCTTTTGTAAATCCCCGAAGTTTTTAGCAAAAATTCAAACCTAATTACCAATAATGGCAAGAGCCATTAAAAATAGAGAAAATTGACCCTAAGATACAGCACATATTAATCTTTCAAGGGAGGGCAATTTAAACATCACTCAACTGGACTAAAATTTACTCATATTAGAAATTTAGATTATTATACTAAGCTATACTAAGGAGTCGGGTAAAACAATAGTAAAAATAAATAAAAATAACAAAAAGGGAAAGACGCTCACCACTTTGAAAAGAAGACGTTTAAGTTGAAGTTTCTGTATCCCAGTAAGTTTCTGAGACACAATATCGCTGATCGCTGATAGCACCCCAGCTGTGATTACCTAATTTAAACCCAATGAAACGGTAAACGAAAAATGATGAAAAAAAAAAGGAATATAAATTGAAAGTGTGATGGATGCAGAATAAGTAGAATCAACACCTTGGTTCTCAAAGGGTGTTGCTGGAGCTGTTTGACGTAGTTGTTGAGTCCTTTCTTTGCCAAAGAACCCATCTTGCTCCCACCCTTTGCCTCAATAATAACAGGTAACTGCGTTTGGGACTGCAATTCTTATGTACTGTATTAAACTAATCATTTATGGTTCTTGTCCCAAAATATCTTCACTATGTGTGAGGAGAGAACATCGATCCACGTGGTTCTTGTATGCTACTTTCACATTTTACACTATTTTTCTCACTCAATGCATTTCACTCTTTAAAATTTTTATCCTTTAAAGTCAGTGAATACGTATTTTTTTTAAAATAATTTTAGAAAAAATTACAAAATATATATATTTTTAAAAATAATTTAGAAAAATAATTTTAAAAATGGATGATTAAAAAATTACAAAATATTTTTTTTTTAAAACTACTTAAAAATTACTCAAAGGAGTTCACAAAAATAATGAAAAATCTATGTTTTAGGATTTAATTTTTTAAAATAAATACAAAAAAATTAAAAGGGATTTTAAAATAAGAGTGATTGTTTCGGGGGGAAAAAACTGAAACAAATGGCGTCATCATAAGTAAGAAATAAGGGTGCATTTTTAAATTAAATAATCTCAATAACTTAACTAAGCTTCTTGTTTTTTTTTTTTTTTTCTGGGGTCAACTTAACTAGCCTAAAATCAAGAGAAATTTACCCTTATTTACTCATTATACGTGTGTTCATTTTAAACGTAACCTTAGCTTTATAACTTGCTCTAATTATTTAATCTTGTTGGATTATTTTCAGGTTAGATTATGAGTAAAAATAGTTTAGATTGTTTCTTATACTTTTTTTAATTTGATTTGATAATAAAAGAGTGATTACTATTAAAATCAAATACGCATTTAATATTGCTTGTAATTGTTGGAATTTTGTTGTGTTGAAAAATGAAATTGCAACTCAAATAGACCACATTGATAATTTGCGACATATGAATCACCTCACCTGTGACGTAGAAAGTTGCAATTAGATTTGGTTAATGTAAATGTTGACAATTCAGTCCTGATCCATTTGGACAAACGGTTTGGTCCTTTGTTGGGGTTGCTATTTGCACCGCCGTTTTGCTCTTTATACTCACACATGTTTTTGTAAAATTTTCTGATAAAATATGATTTTAGTCTTTTTAAAATTTCAAAAGTTCGATCTTGATTCCTTTAAATTTTTTTTATTCGTTTCTAGTCTCTCAAATTTTAAAATATCCATATATTTTTTTTTAAATTTAAAATACATCACTTTTAATTTTTAAAATATTTTTAG
>JAMLFT010008582.1:0-13561 GCA_026544285.1 Pachyrhizus erosus | reverse complement strand
AAAAAAAAATTTTAATATTCATTTTTTTTTTTTTAAAATGAATGGTTGGGATTTTTTTTTTTTTTTTTTTTTTTTTTTTTTTTTTTTTATCTTTTTATATCTTACTTCCTAATTGACCTTAACTACACCCTTCTTTTCTTCTTTCTCTTTGCATCAACAAGATCCTTAGGGACTTTGTGAACTACAATGTTAACCATAACAAACCCGTGGAACCCAACCTTGCTATGAAGTCCACTATAAACCATTGCAAGTCCCACCATAAACCTCGTCTTGAAACCCATTGTGAATCCAACTGCAAACCTCGCTGTGAAACTCACTGCACTGCAAAACCCTGCAATGCTGTCGCAAATCTTACCACTTGTGATCTTAGGTGGTTGCATCGTAACCTTTCGTGGCGGCGTTGTGGCCATGGATGATTGTGTAGAAAGATCAAGCGGTAGTGGTTAAAGAGTTTTGATTGAATCTGTGTTGAAGGAGGAATGATAGATTACCATTTGATTAATTTTAGATGCAAAAACACATCCCTTTTATTCCGTCAAATACTTGCATAGTAAATATTCTTGATGGAATGTTTACTCTGCCTGAGATTTCCACCTATGGTTACCAATGGTTCTTCATATTAGTCTACAGATAATTTTGTTGTGATAAACTGACCAAATACCCAAAGCTATATACCAAAAATGGATGATATGGAAGAAGAAAGTAAGAACTAATAAATATTTTAAAATTTGTTATATATGATTGAATACATTAATGATTGAATATATATTTTTTAATATATGTAAATGATTTTAAAAATTTAATATGATTTTTAATTTTTTATTTAAATATATAAAATTGTTCAATTGTTCTACTCATCACAATATTATTTTGGAACCTTCAATTTTAAAAATTAATGTTTAATTCTTTTTTTGAATGTTGTGTAATTTAAAAATAACAACTAAATATTCTTTTAGAGAAAAAATTATTAGAAAATTTTACCTGCATGTGACTCCTGAATATGTAAAAGTTTTTTTTTTCTAATTTTATGATTTATAAAAAAATTCTTATATTTTAAAATTTTTTATTGCATAATTTGCCTACAAATACAAATTATCGAAATATTACTTTTGTATATGTTGTTGATGATGAATGTTAAATTTTTATATGCAAAGTTCATTGGAAAAGAAGTGCTGGAAAAATTATTCTGACAGATTAATGAATTCATTTATATGTTGCAAATAATTTAAAGAAATACATGACAATTGGACTTCGTATCAATTTGGATAAGTCTCTAGGGTATATTATGTTGTTTCATTATAAAATTTGATATTACAAATTTTTTATTATGATTTTTTTAATATAAATATGAGATTTTAATATATAATGAGAAATTACTTTTTAGTTAAAAAATGAGATTTTGATGATTATCATTTTAAGATTTCTAAAATTACAATAAAAATTTATATGAAGTCTATAAATTTTTTTTGTTGATATATACTGTAATATATTTGATTGATCTAAATTTGTCTTAATTATGTACCTACATATAATGATGATTGTATATGCTTAAAATATAAATTTAAATAAATTTATTATTTTTTATATATAATAAAAAATTAAATCATGCAGTAAAATAATTAAATAATAAATTGTAATAATTTAAAATAAATTTATTAAATATTTTCATATTATAGATTTTTTTTTACATAAATATAATTTGTAATCGAACCAAATAACTACAAAAATCCAAATGATGACACATGTCATTCAAAGCTTGAGAAACAACCTTATTTTGTTATGTTGACTCTGAACTTGTTTCTAGATTCATAAATTGATTATTATAGATAATTTTTTTTACATAAATATAGTTTATAACCGAACCAAATAATTTCAATATTCCAAATGATGACTCGAAGTTTGAGAAACAATCTTGCTTTATCATGTAGATTCTAAATTTATTTTTGGATTCATAAATTTATTATTATAAATTAAGTAATTGTACAAAAAATATTAATTTTGTCTTTATTTTAAGCAATATTTTTTTTGACAATTTCAATTATAAAAAATAATTATTAATTTTTCTCTCTAACAACCACAATATTAAATAAATTTAGCAGTACACAAATTGAGATTGTATGTATCTGTCTAGGGATGTAAGTGACCTATATTGAGTCAAGTTTAATTAATTTTTCAACCCAATTTAATTAAATTTAATTAGATTAGATTAAATTAGTTTTTTAATTTAATATTATTTTAATTGAGTTGAATTTAACCATAGCTTTGAATATTTTAAAAAAATTATCTGTATAAGTAGATGTTTTTTCTTTGACAGAATTACAAGTAGAAGTTAGTAATTTATTAAACTAATTACACTATCCGGAATACGGTTTTGCACGCTTTTCGTGTTGTACAATTGTACAAATTAATAATTTGTATTTCAATATGACGTCGATAGACAATTCATCTCGTAACGCTATAATTATGTATAAATGTAATAAATTCACAAATGAGTATAAATGTGACGAATAGTATATGTTTTGACTTTTTTTTTTTTTACATATTTATGTTGGTATTTTTAAAGTTACATTAAATATTAGTAGCATTTACATAATTTTAGGTAAATTTTTAAATGTTTGATTTTATGTTAACGAATTGATTTTAAATGTAAAACTATTTTTTACTTAACCAAATTTAGGTGTTTTTTTTTTGTTAGGTTCAAAAATTTATATTGAGTTTTATTATTGCTTTGTTTCTAGAATACATATATATAAATAAAAATCACTTTATTCTAAAATAAAATTTAATTAAAATTAATTTTATTCAAAATCAATTTTACGAGATTAATTTCATTTAAAATTAATTTTACAAATATTTACCCAAATACTTAATCCCTACATAGCAATCATATTTTATAATTTATTTGGACTAATTTAAATATTTCATGTCACTTGACTTAAAATTGTGTTATTTAAGTACATGTATCTTTTATAAAAAATAATTTTATATGAATTAAATAAGACTATTGTGTATGATAAATTTTTATTTAAATATTTAATTAATACATGTTAATAAAAAATTAAATTCAAAATTATTAATTAAGTTGAAAGAATCCCATAATTGATAGGGCTTCAAATCTTGTTCATATAAATAACAAGTGCAAAAGTGATGTCCAACTGAAGCTATTCATTCCATGTAAAACTCAAAGCCGTAACCAAACAATTACTGTCTGTCTACACACAAGGAAAAAAAAAAAATAGGGAGGATAAAATTCATTCCAGAAATTGAGTTATAGTAATTTTAGTTATATTAAGTTTTAGTACTAAATTGTTTTTAAATTAGAAATATCCAAACATAAATTACTTTACTTTAAAATTTAATTTTAATCATAATTAATTTTGTAAAATCAATTTTACAATTGCTCAACTAAAAACATACATGTTCTCTACCAAGTACATATAACATTTTTTTAGAAAATTAAACTAGAAGTATAATAAAAATTTGTAAACTTGAAGAAACTTGCTATACATAATTATCTTATTGGGCTTGATATGAATTAATCAATGCCCATTATGTTTTGAGTATTAATATTATATTATTATACATTATTCTTTTAATTTTGAATAAAAGGAATAAATGAAAAAATAAATATATTTTAATATCTTAATTAATAACTTAAAATAAATGTTCAATAATTTTTTAAACGGATTATCGTAAAAAGAAATTGCAAGAATTTAAAATTAGTCTTATATGATTTTAGAATAAATATAAATTAAAAATAGAAGATGGAGGTGATAATATGGACATTGTGATATTAGCCAACCCTTTCTATAAGAGAATATACAATTAAAATATGTTTTTATAAAATTCTTAAATTATTAATTATATTTAAGAATTATGTTTCCATTTTATGTTAATTTCCCCATTCAAATTTTTGCTTAAAATAATTATTTTTAATACTTGGTAGACTTGAAATATATTTTAATCTTAAAATTCGTTGACATAAAAAAGACTAACGTGTAATCTGCACAGTAAGATGTAAATGGGCTCCTTTTCAGGTTTCACGGTCAAAGAATCAGTCAAGTGGTAAACGGAAATTAGACATTTTTGGTATGCATTAAAACACTCTTTCTATACATGCTGAATTGCAAGATTAATTCTCTAACGAGAATTTAATAAAAGAATGAAGTTTGACAATTGAGTGTTGACACATTACACTGGTCTAAATAATTTATATTAATAAAATTGTAGTTTCAATGCCAAATAAATTCGTTCCTGCATGAAATTAATACTGTCCAAACAAGAAAAAGAAAAGAAATATAGTAAGAAACTAACAATTTAAGATGAACCTCTTATAAAGTGGGCAAGGAATCCTGGTTAGAACGCACAGTGATTGACAATACCATTGCTTTGAGTTTGTATACCAGTATGGCCTTGAGCAGCACCGTCCCAAAAGAAGCCTTAAAAGTGAAAGGAATGGGGCAACTTGGGTTGAACCAAAGGATCAATAAGCTGAGAAAAACTCATGGTGTGAAGGATCAATTTTCGGGTGACGACACAGAGAGTATCATAAGAAGGAGTGAGATTGTAAGAGCCCAACTGGTGCATGCAGTATCATCCCCAGTTTCCAGTGTTGTTACCGACGAAACTGAGACTGAGGACAGAAAGAAAGCAAGGGAGATCCTGCAAGCAAAACTTGTCTGCGCCTCAGCATTTGAGATTCTACTAGTTTCTAAAAAGCCCACATCGTTAACACCACCAAACACTGATCAAGCACTTTGCCCCACTCCGTTGACTGTTTGTTTTGCCCATGAAAACGACAATACAAATTGGCAGTGGCAGAAAGAAAGTAACGAGGTTGAGGTTGAGGTTGAGGTTGAGATTGAGATTGAGAGCAACAGCAGAAACAGCAGAAACAGCAGAAACAGCAGCAAAAGCAAATACGATGGTCGGATGCACAGTTATCCGTACAAGAAAAATGGGCCGTACACGTGTCCCAAGTGCGGGCACGTGTTTGAGACCTCGCAACGGTTTGCGGCGCACGTGAGTTCGAGTCACTACAAGTATGAGAGCAATAGTGAGAGAAAGAAGAGACTGATGGCCAAAATCCGAAGGAGAAATCTGCGTATTGAATGGGTAAGGGATGGACTGACTGTTGTCCCTGATGAAGTTCCAAGTAATGCTACTGCTTTTGCTTATGCAAAAAACAACAACAGCATTAAGGTCCAAGGTCACACTGGTCTTGACGACCTTAAGCTTGCTCCTCCTCCTGGATGGGAACAAATAACTGCTACTGCTGGTTCTGTCAAAATCAAATTGGAGCCTCTTCATACATGATATCAATCGTCCACTAGTTTCACTTCTCCGTTTAATTGTTATTTGCTTTCTTTTTACTTTTCTCTTCCTATTCCTATTCCTATTCCTATTCCTCTTCTCTCCTTAAATAAAAACTTCATGTGAATTCCAACTTCAGTTTTAGCTATATCTAAAACGTTTAATTTCCAATATTTTTTTTATCTTATTAATCAAATTAATTTAATTATTCACCTATAATGTAGCCCACGACTGACTTTTGTCATACTCCTTTATAGCTCCACACCATTAGTATGATTGAATTGAAATTAAAAATATTCTGTATGCAATTTTAATATACATTTAACAGATAAAAGTAAAATGAAAGAAAAAATAAAAATTTTGACCCTTTGACAATTCATCTGTTACATCATTAGATAATAAAATTAAACATAAAAAATAATAATTTAAATAATAAAATCAAAATAAACTAATATATATATGTATATATGAAAAACTTATCCAAACCTCTATAATTTACAAATATTGATAACCTTACAGAAGATTCTTTTAGATGCCTCTAAATAGTGTAACTTAACGACCAAATACAAAAAAAAAACAACTAACTAGTCACGTAATTAAAGTTTAAGTTTAGAGAGACAAATATTTAACGGTGTTTGAACTAGTATTTAACTCGTTTGAAATGATTATAGATTCAATCAAAGTTTATTGAAGGATACGAGTTTATGCACCGTTTAATTTATCATGTAGCTAGGATCTCAGCATCTAGTTATTGCGAATATGCCACATAATTTAAATGCAAGTTTATTCTTAGTTTATTCTTAGTGTGAGCTGATTACGTTGTAAAATCAGAAGACATTTTTTTTTTTCAGAACATTGAAGTATGTTTAATATCTTGTGTCAACACATGGCTGCTAATCCTCAAAAATAGGGGAAAACAAGCACGAATAGAGAACGAGTCTATGCAAATTAGCTAATAGATTTTGGACGCTTAAAAGTAGGCAGTGCTGACATTCAATGCTGGATGGATATAGGTTAACTGGAGTATAAGAGAATTTAAAAACCGACATTACATACATTAAACCCAATGCTACATCAAACGATTTAAACGACAAACACTAGAAAATTGACGATACAACTATTCACAATGCAGAAGAGACCTACAGAAAATCTAGGCTTCCTACAAGAAGATTTACTAACTCACCCTCTCCACGAAATTTAATAAGCATTATAGATCGTATCTCGTTTAGGAACAATGCGTGAGCCTAACTAATACAACTATATCCCAGTATTTGGATTGTTCCCAGCTAGAATTAGAGAAATTTCTAACCCTCGGCTAAAAGCCTGGTTAAACATAAGGCGAGTTTGGAACGTTGACACAAATGGGAACCACGAAAAGAAGGCAACGGGTACAAAGATGAGCATTCCCATACCAGCATCATACAGGCGAGCAATTGATCGAACAGATTTCCATAGTCCTAGCTTCTTCATCACAGGCTTCCAGGCAGCAGCAATCTAAACAAGGAATCGAAGTACAGAAATCAGAGTGGCACTGAAAATAAATGAGATGTTAAAATCATTGTATAACAAATCAGAGCTCCATTTCAGCACATTGAATAGCGTTCTTCATACCCCAAAAAAGTGAATAGACAAGCGTACAAGATTCTAGATGTCAAACAATGTAATGGAAAAGTTTTGTCATCCATAGGGCAAGATACAATTTCATTAAAGAAAAGATTTTGTAAAGGATCATGTTGTTTTCTTTCCTAAAGAAAAGACAAAAAAAGTATGAAGGAACCGGTAGTTATCCCACTTCAGCTACAAGGTTCAAGCTGAAAAATGAATTTTACTCTTTCACCAAACCCCTGAACATAACGGATGCGAAAGTTTAATTTTAATCAGAAGATTGAAATCTTGATTGCTTTCTTTATAAGGTTCATATATAAATAATACTGAACCGCTAGTTCTCTGCCATCTTTATTTATATTTGGGTTTGAAGCATCACCACAAACCCATCCACCTTTTGCATTGACGTTTCCAGCCAATCAATAGCACTTAATGCATTGGCCAGTGACCATGAGAAATTTCATTTTTGGTTGAAGTGGTTTCACTGATAATTAGAAAAAAATAAAAAAAAAGAGACCGAACTTGTTTTCAAGAATTGGTAAAGGAAATGGTGAAATTCATCATTTACTTCACCTCTTGAAATCAACATACTATGTCATAACAAGTGGCACTTCTATAACTATAAACGAAAACAAATCAACTTAAAATGGAAACTAAAATAAAACCAAACATAACAACTGAGCCACTGCTTATAGTTAAAGGCAATATAAATTTGATTTAAAGAATCAAACTGCTAAGAAAGCTTCCAACTATGGACTAATACTCCAGTAACTTGTAAGCAAGCTGTTGGAAAGCCACCCAAATTGAGTCTAGTTGGCCCTACAAGTTGGTTTTATGAAGTTGAATTATGCCTTTAAGCTGGTTTTGCAAAGTTCTAAAATTCCTAGATTCGTTATTGGGCCGCCTGCACTGTCACACTCCACACCCAGAGTCCTACTTACGAGGGTGGTGTTGGAAAGCCTCCATAATTGATGTCACCCCAAGTCTATCTCATTTACGACCTATCAGAGTTGATTGTTAGTGTCTCGAAAAGAACTACCTACAGGGGGGCTGACCAGAAAGGCTCAGTGAAGTGTCCTAAAGTGCAGCCATAGGGGCATCAACTCTCAAATTAAGATCCAACTAGAGATATAACCAATGTAATCCTTATAAAGTTTGAACAATTCTCACCTTGTAAGCTGGTTTTGGAAGATTGAATTAAGCATCATGCCTAAATTCTAAGACATGCAATCCAATTGCATAAAGAACTAATTATAATACATGGTTAAGAGAAAAAGAAAACTCACTGACAGAATTCCCCATCCAGTAGGAATGAAAGCCAACATAGAAGCAAATATGTCAGGTAAAGACAATTTGGTCAATATAACTGCTACAACTAAACCAGCCAGTGCCAACAAAAGGGAGAGTCCTTGTATAAAGCGCAAAAGTAGCTGGAAATTGACTGATATCTTCTGACTAAATGTGAATACCTATTGAGCAAGAATAAAAGATGGCATCAAGATACAAAATTACCAACATACACATTTAAATGGAGTGCACACACAATGCATATTTTTCACCTTGAAAAGAATTATAAGCACAGCCAGAACTACCCATGAGAGTCCATAAACCTATACAAAATGTCAAACATAAGCAGTCAGTTCCCAAACCTGTTCATATTCTGTATATGTAGCTATGTAAAAAGAATAGCATACTAAAACGGGTCAAATATAGAACAAATCAAGCCATCCTATGTGCACACACACACATATAGCAACACTGCAGAAAGCTGTGGCTGATACTTAGGAAGCATGGATATGATACATGTCACATACATGGTGACATGACACAATTTTTATAATATATGATGACAGTCAGGACACTATACAACAAAACAATGTTATAATCATAAAATGACACATCTTAATCATAAAAATTCAAAATCCTTAACATAAAAGATTTTTTTTAAAAGGAGGGTCATTTTCTGAAAAAAGTTACTGTACATGTATGTATTTTTTACTTTTTCTGACTATTCAATGAATGTTTTCTTGTTTTATATTACCTTGCAAGCTAGCCTGCAAAAAGTATGTGGAATTGAGGGATGGGTAGGACATGGCTTTGATCAGAGATTTCAAACCAGCTAGTTTTTCTTTATAAAGACCAAGATTAAAGAAAGTTTTTGATGATACCCAATACTTCTAGGAAAACAAAAGAAATAAATCAACTTTAAAAAAAAGGAATAAATCGAGGGTTCAACAATGTTGGACATGATAGAGTTCAGCACAGAGATAAAGAGTGTATGAACATTAGAACTGATGGAAAATACTGACAGTGCAGTACTAACAGTACAGATACAATAAGCTGAACAGTAATAACATCTATCGTATCCTAACACAACAAGAAGGATCTCCAACTGCTGTGCACCAGCTCAGTGGACATCCAAAAGATGCTCAACACTTTAACAAGTGAGATTAGGAATCTAGATGAACTGATCATGGGGAAAAAAATAAATAAACGGTGTCCAAATGGTCAGACTCCATAACAACCTTGCCCAAATGGGCAGACCTAGCCTGAATTGACAACCCTCGCATGCAGCCTGGTGGAGATGTGTCCAAGCCAAATGAACCTGTGTTGTCAATATATGGCAATCTTGAAAGTCTATCTGAGGGGGGATCCCAGTCATCTGCAGTTGTTGCAACTGCAGACAATTGTGGCTGTTAAATTGACTTTGTTAAAATATAGGGTTTTAGGTATAGAGGGAGGAAAAGGAGATAAAAAAATTTGAATATACTGAGATTGATATGGACTTGATTTGATATTTGACAAAGTAATATTCAAAATATACAGGATTAACCTTTATTTATACTTAATACTAGATCATAGTCCTAATTAAATAAGGAAAAAAATCATGAAATAAAGGAAACATGGAAACCAATTCTAAGATAATAAAAAACTATGGAAACTAATCCTAAATATAATCTAAGACACTAAATTACTCAGATATAATCGAGATATTATTTGATGTTCTTCATATATTATTAATATTCTCCCTTGAGTTAAAGCTCACTAAACACAAGATTGTTGCAAATAACATCGGTTCCACAAAACATGGCTCAGAACACATCTAAGGGATGTTGTAGATGTCAGAGAAACAAACACTACTAGAAAGACAACTCAATAAATGGCTGGCCGGAATGATCATCATTTTGAAGAGATAGTTGGAACTTGGAATATTGCATGATCAAGGAAGAAGCGATTTTGCTAGAATGATTCATCTGCAAGAATATCCAGACAAGCCAATTACACAATGTTCATGCTTACAAGGATATTACCACCACCAATGCTACTACTACAAAGCCTGCTTTGCTGCTACTAAAGATACCAAAGCTTTTGTTGATCCTTTTGCCATCACACCTACCTCTAGTACTACTACGATTCCCCACCTACAGCTTGGACTATTAGTCTACTCCCACAAACACCACCATAAATGATAATGAATCAGCTTGAGGTGTTGATACAGTGAAGGAAAAATAACGGAAATATTGTGTTAACTACACTAGCCCACTTATATGGGCAGGCAAATTTAGCAGATGATGAATTCAATAATATGAGAAAGGAATTATATCCACTTATTAGTTGGAGAAAGTGAAGCTCAGAAAATATACAAGGTGTTAAGTAGGATAAACAAATTGAGATGGGAATTCAAATTAGATTCTGAGTAATTATATCAGACTTCCTCCAAAGTGAATACCCTGCATTTTGCAGAGTGGAATGCATCAAATTCAAGATAGAGTTGAAGACTAGAAGGTGACGTGTCCAGAGTGCAAACAGGCACAGCCATCTAAAAACTGAGCAAATTAGAAAACAATGATATTATGGATAAAAAATCAGTTATTATGAATCAGTTACAACATAGAACTTGTTCACTAAATACGATTGACAAAAAATATGTCAAACCCCTTAGATTGTCTAATTCTAGTGACCAATGGCAAGTAGAATAACATTTGTTTATGTTAAACAGAAGAGAAACCAATTCAAAAACAGTTAAGCGTTAAGAGTAGCTACAGATATTAAGCATGTGATAAATGTGCAATCGGGTATTAATTGTACAGTTATAACGAGTTCTGTAATCTGAGATTCAAGTTAGGGATTATCTTGCACTAGAAAACATGTAAGCAGTATAAATAAAAGCCTGTGTACACTAAATATTAATTAATAATATGACCTCCAGAAAAGCTGGAAACAAGAAAAATAATATATTTAAATTCTCCAAAAGGATAGACAAAAAGGAAACAGAGAATGAAACAAAAAGCATGTAATACCGTCAGTGAAGTACTTGTTCCTTTCACATTAAGCTTGTACACGATACCATATTGAAAGATGAAAAATCTAAGACTCAGAATGGTTTCTGCTATCCTTGAACCCAAGCTTCTGATATGAGCCTGTAGACGGAATAATTTACGAATATTGAAACACAAATATTTGAATAAAGTCAATAAACAATGATGAAACCAAAAGTTAAATTAAGAGGGAATATATGACAGAAATTGAAGATCGACTTTGGGAACAATAGAAGTGTCAATCAATATGCATATATCCTCACATAATTTCATGAACATGAGTAATCATCAAATAGTACCATGAGATGCTAGATGTAGGAATACCAAACTCAGAATGATATGGTGCATCTTATGGAATTATTTCCTGAAAGACAAAAATATTAAGTCCTATTATCTTGGTAGAGGAGGGAATGTGTACTTCTAGAATTAGCTTGATCTTACTGCTGCAAATTAATTATATATTATATAATAGTTTATCTTGCTATAGTAATTGTTCATTTCATTCATTAATAAATGTCCACCACAATCTTACATCAAACCCATAATGCATCATAGCAGTCCTTGCTCATGTGCATTAAAATTGAGAAGCTACAACTTCAATTACTCTTAGCCAGTGCCAGAGTATTACTCCTTTACTATTCTGTAATAGTTTAGTGCCAACTGTAATAGCTTAGTTTTCTGTTAGTTACAACTGTCTTATTCAGACAGTTATAACTAATTCCTGACTGAGTCGCTGTAGTATATATAGTTCTGTAAACAGAGACTCATCACCTCTTGTATCCATTTTCTTTACTAAATACAAGTTTCAGTTTATCCTAATAGCTAGCCCGCTAACTTGAGGAAGAGGGAATGCCTACTTCAGGGATTAGCTTGATCTTATCGCTGCAGATTAATTATATTACACAGGGCCCGTTTGTTTGTCTAAAATGCTTATTTAATGTGTTTGTCTACAATGCTTATCAGCAAATTTTCTGTTTTTTTTAATGTGTTTGTCTAAAATGCTTATTTAAAAAAAAAAAAAACAAAAAACTGCTTTTTCTAAGAAATAAATCCTATATGCGTCTTAAAAAAACACTTCTTTTAAAAAAAGACTTTTTTCATAAACACTTTTTTTTTAAGTTTAAACAAACTGACCCACAATGCATCGCAGTAGTCCTTGCTCATGCACATGAAAATACGGAAGCTAAAGCTCCTTCAATTACCCATAACCAGCCTGTTATCTTGAGGAAGAGAGAATGTCTACTTCAAGGATTAGCCTGATCTTACTGCTGCAAATCTATGCAACTTGGAGGTGCATTTCACACACTACCATTACAACTATATGCTGTCTAATTATATAAATAAACATATATTCTAAGTAATACACAAGCTAAAATACTAGTTAGTTATAATATATAATAGTTTGTCTTGCTGTAGTAATTGCTCATTTCGATCATCAATAAATGTTGGAAATATAATGACATTGGTGTTCCACTTTGCAAGTAGTCTAGATTCTTTGTATAGCAAGTAAAATGGGTTCAATGCATATTACCAAATAGTGATAGCTTAATTACTTTCTTGTAAATTGCATTTGACATTTATTATCTCTGTAATCTTCATATAAATAAATTAAAGCATTCAGCTGGGCGTTAATTCATTTGAGCACATTCAGAAAAAAAACTTGTCTCTTGATTTCTACATTAAATGTCTGTCATAATCTTACATCAAACCCATAATGCATCATAATAGTCCTTGCTCATGCACATGATAAATGTCTGTCATAATCTTACATCATAATGCATCATAATAGTCCTTGCTCATGCACATGAAAATAGGGAGGCTACAGCTCCTTCAATTACCTGAGCGCAAACTATTATTTTGAGGAAGAGAGGATGTAAACTTCATGGATTAGCTTGCTCTTACTGTTGGAAATTATTATTATATAACTAAATTCCTAAGCAATTTATATATATTAAATAGATTGCATTTCCAGTAAGTTTTAATCAATTTCAGTTGACTGAAGAAAGCATGATCAACAGCTTTTACCCATCATCTTTATCCAACTTCGCATGAATTTGAAAGATAAATTTGCATTGTAACAATTAATAAATAAATAAATGAATGACACACCAGAAATGGAACCAAAGAGATTAAGAATCTTAGAGTTTGTTTGATTTAAAAAATGTTTTCTATTTTCATTTTCTAGAAATTATTTTCATTTTCAAATTTAAGAAATATGTTTAGTTCGAGTTTTTGTTCTGTTTCTAAAAAGTGAAATTATTGAAAGTGTGTTTGGTTTAGTTATGTTTCAATAGAAGCTCGTGAAATACTTTCTATATAAAGTT
>JAMLFT010008581.1:0-13561 GCA_026544285.1 Pachyrhizus erosus | reverse complement strand
TTCTACCTGATCAATAGATCCGTAATTTTTATTCTTATATATGACTGGAAAGTATATGTAAGAATTAGATCTGAATGAAAATACTTGATACATTGGAATGCTAGGAATTATAGGGTTTAGAGGCAGCGAAGGGCCCTAAATGATTAGCAATCTTAAATAGGAATAAGACGATGAGATGAGAGCACGTGATAGTTAGTAAATTTGAATGTGTATGTAAAGGATAGATGACTCACTCCTACACCCTTTTCTTTTCAAATGGTAGATGAATTTTGTCCCCTTCTCCGCCTAACGATCATATCCCTATTTGAAGATGATACTTTTACAGGCTACGTGGGATTTTCCTTCTTATCCTATAAGATTATACCACATAGGCAATTTTCTCACATTGATTTACCCGTCATTATGACTTAGACTTTACCACCTAGGTATACGAGCATTCCACCCGCTCCTAAATGGTCCCAACCTCCTACAAATCCAAATCCACTGGCTAATTCAACTACCATTGAAGTCAGCAGCTCAAAGAAGGCGAAGGAATCATCTGAGGAGGAAGACTTTTCTGAGTGTTCAAACTAGACTCTATGTAATATACTATTAGTTAACTAGTAAATGGTAGATTAGTTGATCATATATTTTGAACAAACTTCATATCTTGAAATATCTTATGTGTGTGTGTGTGTGTGTGTGTAGTTTGAGAATATATATGTAGAACTAGGTTCCCTATTAATAGATTGTCCATTATATAATGCATGTTTGATATTGAAATGGATTGATGATATTAAATTGTAACTCCCTTGTGAATAAGTTTTTAAAATATTATCCTGCCAAATTAATTCAATTAGAAGAATCATTTTCAAAAATTTTAAAAATTTGGATAAATCACGTAAGTGAAAAGGAATGCTACACATTTCATGTCTTTTTGGAATTCCTCCAAATCTTTGAAAAATGTCACAATTTTTAACATAATGGTGAGCATCTTTAAATGGGGTGTGCCAATAAAATCCATATTGAAGGATCTTTATTGCAATTCTTTCTCCATTGTAATGCCCTCCATAAGGAGAGTTACAAGGTGGTAGCATCTTCAACTCCGATTTTGGTTTTTCCATTGGCTCTTCTTCTTTCAACTTCTCTTCAATGGTAATGGGAACTTCTTTGGAAGCATTGAGATCCTTTAAGCACACTTCAATTTCTTTTTCTTCTTCATCTTTCAAAACCTTAAATGCATCAATCAATGCCTTTTCCAAAGGATTTGAAGCATGCACTTGTCTCAAAGATGTCGGCAACACTTCATCAAGGACATTTGTTCTAAAACATTCTTTTCTATCATTGGGATGTTGCACAACCTCAAAAGTATTGAAATTGACCTCTTCATATTAAGTTCTCACCTTAAGTTTTCCATCATCTACATGAATGATCACCTTGGTTGTTTTCATTAATGGTCTGCTAAGGATTAGAGGGACTTCCATATCTTCTTCCATATCCATGACCACAAAATCCACTAGAAACATGAATTTATCTACCTTGACCAGAGCATCTTCCACCACACCATAAGGACACTTCACTCATTTATAAACTAACATTAATGTCATCTTGGTTGGTTTGGCTTCTAAATCTCCAATTCTCCTCATTATGGACAAAGGAAACAAGTTAATGTTGGCACCTAAATCAAGGAATGCTTTTCCCACAGTCAAACTACCAATGGTGACTAGAATGGTAAAACTGCCAAGATATTTTGACTTTTGGGGTAAAGATTTTTGAATTATTGCACTACATCGGACTTCCAACTCTATAGTCTCCTCCTCAATGAAGCTCATTTTCTTTGTTAGCAATTCCTTCATGAATTTAACATAAGTAGGCATCTGCTCCAAGGCTTCTAAAACTCGAATATTAATATGCAATCTTTTGAAAATATTCAAAAACCTAGCAAATTGCCTTTCCTTATCATGTCTTGAGGGAGCATGTAGATAAGGTAAATTCTTTACTGGTGGTTCCTTCACAACCTCCTTTTCCTTCTTATTACAATTTCTATTTTCTTTTTCTTATTGTTTTTCTTTTTCACTCTTTTTTTTCACTATTTACACTCTCATTTTTTTCCTCCTCACTTTTTCTTTTATTTTTCTAATCTTCTACCTCAAACCCTTTCTTCTCATTCTCCTTCATCTTAATTTCAACAACAACTTCTTCTAATTTTAGGTTATCCCCCAATAACTTTTCCAATTTCTTTACCACTCTTAGTAGTGATAGACATGCATTGCTCCTTAGGATTAGTTTGGGTATTAGTTGAAAATGGAACACTATTGATTAGCCAATTTTTTAGCAAGTTGTCCCACTTGAACTTCAAGATTTTTTATGAAGGCTTCATTGTTCTTTTGGTTGGCCAATGAAGCTTGAATGAGCTGATTTAGAGTTTCCTCCATTATAGAAGTCCTATCATGAATAGGTTGGTAATGCCCTTGTTGATTAGGTGCTTTAATGCTTGAAGGACCTATCTCTTGTCTCCATCCATAGTTGTTACCTGAAGTATTCTTCCAACCCTATGAAAAATAATTAGGATAAGAATTGATAGCATAATTCCCTTGTCTTTCTTGGTTGCCCATATAATTAAATTCCTCTTCTTGCTAGCTTCTTAATGTTGAACAATGACCATTTGGATGATCTGCGCCACAAAAATCACACCTCATTACTTGGTGATGTTGTCCAATATTGGTTTGTATAGCTTGTAATTGTTGAGGCAGCTTGAACATTTGTTTAGTTAGGGCCTCAATTTGCTGGGTCAGAATTTTGTTTTGAGCTAGGATGGCATAAGTGGTATTTAATTCATGCATTCCTTTCTTGGGCACCTGAATCCTATCATGTTGAACTTGATGATCAATAGAAGCAAATGCAACAATGATCCTTGTTGCTTGTTCAAAACCTATAGACATCATGGACCCTCTAGCTGCAACATCCAATATCATATTGGTGTCTGGTCTCAACCTATTACAGAAAATGTGGAGTTGAGCAATATCTTCAAAGCCTTGATTTGGATACTTTCTTAGCAATGATTCGGGTGAGATTATGCACTAATGAAAAGTAGCTATATCGGATTTTGCACTAATGAATCTTGAAGGTGGGGAAAATTTGTTTAAAAACTTCTCTTGTACATCACTCTAGATGGTCAAACTTTGATTTGGGTGAGATTATAACCAAGTTTTAGCTTTTCTTGCTAGAGAAAATAGAAACAATCTCAAGTAGAGAGCTTCTTCCTCATTCTCAACTACTTCCATAGTACTATACAATTCATAGAATGTTGAAAGATGAGTGTATGGGTCTTCATGGTCTATTCCTACAAATTGATGAGAACTAATGAGATAGAGTAATGTTAGCTTCATCTCAACAATTTTGGTGTTTATTGGAGGTCTAACAATGCTAAAAAATGTCTAGGACCACATTAATGAATATAGTCCCCCAAAGTTCTTGTTCTCGTTTCTTTGTTATTGGTGTAAGGATCACCAAGGCCTGCCGGATCATCCATTGTTTCTTCTTAGATATGTTGAGAGTCAAAAGAAATATGTGTAGAATATTCTTCTTGTTGCCTTCTTTGTTTCTCCAACAATCTTTGTTTCTTGTTCTTACTTTTGTTTCTCCTAGTTGTCTTCTCTATTTGTAGGTCAAAGAGTAATTCATCAGTAGGAATTTTTCCTCGCATAAATATAAATTAGAGAAAGTGGATGCACCAGATTAGCACAAGATATAAATTCAACTAATAATACTAAATTCTATAAAATATATACAAAATTAATTAAAAAAACTATAATTGCAAATAAAGCAAATATCAAGACGCAAGTCCTCGACAATAGTCCCAAAAAACTTGTTGACAGTTTGACTAGCGCACCAAACTAAACTGTAATCAATGATGAGTATTATGTCGTCTCATCGAGGACTTGGTTAAGTTACAATTATATTTATCTAAGAGTTTGTTGATTGGGTTATTTGAGAGTAAAAAGTAAATGAAAATAAAGTTCATGAACAAGATAATAACTAAGATTAAAATATATTAAATGATTAAAAGATAGGATTGGGTTTCATCTAACTTTACCCCTTTGTAACCTTAATAATCATACATATGAGCACTCTTCCTCTACTACATTATTTTAGGATTATATTCACTCAACTACTTAGATTTGAGATCCTATGTTACCTCTAATAAATATCAATTTCTTGCATATTTAAGAAAAAAAAATTGCATTAAGACCATCCATAAAAGACCAATGTTTGGTATTCTATTCTTAGCAATCCCAATCATTGGGTGGTTCATTTGAAACAAGATCTAGAAAATATTTTCCAATCGGATTCCAAATCTAAATCATTTTATGAGCAATAAACACATAAAAGGTATTAGGAGTGGAAATGAACACTAATAGGTAAAAGAGAATGACTCATATATATGAAAATTAAGACTTACATTAGAGTTTAGTAGATTACATCCTACCACAATCACAATAGATCAACCACTCTTTTCCATGATGGTTGATTCATAAAATATGAGAAGCCATTGGAGCCCCAAGTTGAAATTTTCATTCTTTTGTTCCTGAAATCTCAAAAATCCATCCAGATCTTCAACAAACAAAGTCCCCACTGAAGGAGAAAGAGAAAGTTGTTCCTTGATGTATATAGGGTCCTATTTATAGGGAATTAGGAAAAAATGAAATACCAAATAAAAAATCCTATAACTTTGAACTAAAGATAAGGTAATAGAAAATAAATCCTATAAATTTGAACTAAAGATAAGATAATAGAAAATAAATCCTAAATAATAGAAAATAAATTCTATAAATTTGAACTAAAGATAAGATAATAAAAAATCTAGGCAAAATTCAGAAATCTTCTCTTCTCTTTAGTGGCCTACAAAATGACACAAATTTATTTTTAAAACATTCAAAATTTAAATGGTTGGATTTCAATTTAAACTAAACTAAAATATAAGATTTTTAACACAAAAAAGGGTAAAACAAAAGAAACTAAGAGTGAAAGAATGCCAAAATTCTAATAAAAGTCGTATAAAATCAAGTAAAATTTATCTCTAACAAGGCCTCATCGATGAAGAATTCACCTTATTTAAACGCTCCATTAAGAAAAGATAGGAAAAGGAAATTTGCTAGGTCTTGTAGTAGATTCCTACCTGTGCTAAATTCATGAAGGAATTGTTGACTAAGAAAAGGAGATTTACTAAGGAAGAGACCATAAAGTTAGAAGTTAGATGTAATCTAATAATTCATAAATCTTTACCCATGAAGTCAAAAGATTCTTGCAGTTTACCATTCTAGTCACCGTTAGTAGTTTGACTATCAAAAAGCACTACTTGATTTAGGTGCTAGCATTAACTTGATGCCCTTGTTCATGATAAGGAGATTTAGAGATTTGGAAGGTAGACCAACTAGGATGACATTGCAGCTAGTTGACAAGTAAATGAAGTACCCCTATGGTGTGTTGGAGGATGTCTTAGTTAAAGTGGATAAATTCATGTTTCCAATGGGTTTTGTGGTCATGAATTAGAAGAATATATGGAAGTTCCTCTAATCTTTGGTAGACTTCATGAAGACAACTAAGGTGATAATTAATGTAGATGATGGAAAACTGAATGTGAGAGTTCAAGTTGAAGAGGTCAATTTCAATGTTTTTAAGGCTATGCAACATCTTAGTGACAAAAAAGAATGTTTTAGAATGGATGTTCTGGATGAAGTGTTGTTAATATCTAGGAGACAAATGCATGCATGAAATCCATTGGAGAAGACCTTGGTTGATGCATTTAAGGTTTTGAAAGAAGAAGAATTGTAGAAAAAACAGTAGCTTCTTCCAGGAAGGATTGGTCAACCATGTTAGACGATGATTTATGGGCTTACAAGACCGCTTTTAAGACTCCTATAGGCTTGTTTATGTTTCAAATGGTTTATGGCAAAGCTTGTAATCTTCTAGTTGAATTAAAACACAAAGCCTTTTGGGCTTTGAAGTTTTTAAATTTTAATCCTAAGGAAACTAGAGAGAAAAGAAAATTGTAGCTCTTGGAACTTGATGAAATAAGGCTTACTGCTTATGAATCTTCAAAGCAATACAAAGAAAAGGTCAAGGCTTATCATGATAAAAAAAAATTCTAAAAAAGGGAATTCAAATAAGGTCAATCAATATTATTGTTTAATTTTAAGCTAAGGTTGTTCCTTGGAAAACTCAAATCTGAATGGTCTAGACCTTTTACCATTAAAGAAGTTAAGCCTTATGATATTATTAAATTAGAAGATCATGCAACAAAAAGAAGCTAGATAGTTAATAGACAAAGTTTGAAACCCTATATGGGGGGTGAACTAGAAAAGGTCACAGATGTGGTAAATTTGAATGATTCTTAAGGATCATGCATTTGTCAAGTTAGTGATGTAAAAAGAGCACTTACTGGGGGCAACCCAACATCATATCCTTTTCTTCTTTTTACTTTTACGCATTTAGAGTTTTATATTTAGTTTAATAGATTTACTAATTACTTTGTTTTTTAATTTGCTTAAATTTGATTTGGACTAATGTTAAGTGGTTTTGATTGGTGTGATGTTCTTTGACGAGAGAAAGTTAAACATCTTTATTCTTAATAAAAAATTTAGAAAAAAACAAACTATTGAAAAATTCGCTCAAGCTAAATTTTGAGGACTAAAGCAAAATTTTGGTGGCTTAAGTGAAAATTTTTGGAGTATTTGGACACTTGCCAACCTTAAAATTGTTCAAGCGAGTGAAAAAGGGCTTGAGTGACATTGTCAGAGTGAATACACTCCACTGCCTTAAAATCGCTCAAGCAAGTGAGAAAGGGCTTAAATGAAATTCTTAAGAAACAAAATTTAAGTGCCTTAGCCCCAATCATGACTCCCATAGAGCAATACCTCACCACTAATCTTATTCATCTACAAAGAATCTAAAATAAGGCATTTTAATCTTTGAACGACTCACTTTACAAGTTTACTCTTCATCAACATCATGGCTAGCCTAGCCCTTTTCGATGGCCCACCCTAGATGCATTCCAAGATGAAGTTGCATGCCTTGAGGACAGTCCAATTTTTCCTAGAAAGGAGAAAATTGAAGCTGGAGACGAGGAAGAAAGGAAAGTTATTGAGAACGAACAAGAAGAGTCTAGTAAAAATGATAGTGATGAAGGGGAAGAATAGTGAGCAACAGTCACACCCACCACATGACCATATGAAACTTTAATTTTACCTTAAGATTTAATCTTTTGGTACTTTAAATTTTAGTAATTTTAATTTCAATGTTTGCACTATTTTTAAGGTTCAAGTTCTTTGCGAATGTTTAGGATTTTTAGTGTGCTTTTAGTTTGAATTACATGAAAATGGTTAGTTTGTTATTTGTTTTCATTGTAGTTATTGTGTTTTGAAACTTCAATTGAAAATGTCCAATAATGCATTTAGGAAATTTGCTTAAAAATTACAAATGCATAAAATCCTTTTGAAGTTAAAATTGAGCATAAAGTGGTTGTAGTCACATGATCATCACTAATGAGATTGATGTTTTGACATGAATTATTAGTAACCAACAAAATAAAGCTTAAGTAGTAGGTTTTTGTGCATCATGTAAACACTAGTGAAGTACCATCGTTATGTTTGTGTTGGTAATATTGATTGATTATCATATTATCATATGTGCTTGATAAAGCTTCGAAAGGACGAAGGCATTATTTGAATATTGAAACTAGGGCTAAATAGCCAACCAAAAATGTTAATATCCCTTAAACCCCATATGAACCAAAAATTATAAATATTCTTGTTAAAAATAATCCTAGAACCTAATATGAAAAACAATTATCTCTCCCTCACTTAGAAGATAAGAGAGCATAAAAGGATCTTCGATTAAAATCTAGGTTTGGAGGAGGATTCTTTGGGGGTTGGAAGTAAGGCATAAATTGTAACGTCCTAGATAAATGGAAACTAAAATTCATAAAATAATTATGATGTTATTAATTAAAATGAGGAAGATAGGAAGTAATAAAATGATTTATATATTTTTGTGTGTATGTGTGTGTATTGAGAATAATAAATATAAAATAATTTTCTAAAAATATTTGGATAACAGAAAAAAAATAGAGAATAGAAGTAGAAAAATATAAATGAATTTTTAAGATTTTTAGAATAATTAAAATCTAAAAATATTAATTATAAAAATAAATAAATAAATAAGATATATATATTTCAAAAGCTGAAAACCCAACTAAAATGAGAATGGGATTCAAATCTAGGTCCTAAGGGTTGTTGGTAACATTCCTACTAGCTGGGTTAGGAGCCCACTAATGTTAAAAGAGGATAGGGGTAGTATATATGCTTTTGACCAATTAAAAATTATAGGAACAATAAATCAGCAAAACTCAGAATGCGTTGGTTGGGACTCGCAGGGAGGGACTTGGCACTTGGTACTCAGCGTCTTAATCGCTAAGCTAGGGCGCTTTCGGTGTTAGAATAGCACATTTCCTTCCATTTAAACTCTAAAGTCGCTAAGGATGAACAGATTCTAGAGAGGCACGTCACCTTTGCCAAACTGTTGTACTTTTCCTCCTTTTTCTTCCTTGAGCCTCCTTCTTTCTCTACTACACTTGCAATCCACCCTCCTCCTCTGCAAAAACATTGTCTTCTTCCCTTCATTTAAACCATTGATCGTACCTCTCACCCTTCACAACTCTAGTTTCCCATACGCCCATTTTCTTCTCCTTCAAAGCACCAAACGAAAACTTTGCTATGAGCCACAAACTAGAATAGCGAGCCACCGAGGGTCATGGTGGGGAGGAGACGACGCTAAAAACAACCACCCCTTATCGGAATCTCGACACACCCACCAGAAAAATGAAACGAAGGTAGGATGGGCCTATATTCTTCCTCTTTCTTTCTAGATATCGATTCCTAGGTGTTTTATCTATTTTTTTTAATCTAATTATATTGAAAACCATGATTAATTTGTTGAATTGAAAATTGAGTTGCTCGTACAACATCTTCCTCTATTCAAAGATAGTTGTATACTTTTTCAAAGACAGTTGTATACTTGATTTCAAAGGAAGTTGTATACCTTTCAAGACAGTTGTATACTTTATTTCAAATAAAGTTGTATACTTTTTCAAACACAGTTGTATATATTTTCTAAGAAAGTTGTCTACTTTTTCAAAGATAGTTTTATACTTTTTCTAAGGAAGTTGTATTCTTTTCAAAGACAGTTGTATACTTTATTTGAAATGAAGTTGTATACTTTTTCAAAGACAAATATTAACTTTTTCAAAGGAAGTTGCATACTTTTTCAAATACAGTTGTATACTTTTTCAAAGGCAGTTGTATACTTTTCTAAGACAGTTGTATATTTTTTAAAAGGAATTTGTACCTTTCCTTCTTTAATAATTTAACTAAGTCACATTATGAATAATAGTTTTCAAAAACAGATGATTTTGCCCTTGTATTGTTCCTTTTGATTAATCTTAACATATGAATAATTTTCTTAATTAAATTCTAATAGTACTTAGTTAAATAGGATAGAATAAGATATGAATATGAAGAAATATGATATGAGAAAATAAAGAAATAAATAACAGTAAAAGGTTACTAAAAAAGACCATTGTATCCTTTTCTTATTATCTTTAATTGTGATTTTGATATATCGTTTGGAATTTTATTTAATTTTGAGTTTGAATATTCATATATTATATGATGATGATTTATCTTTTCTACTGATAGTAGAGAAAGCTATATGTTGATGAAACTATCCCAAGAAGACAATAAAATGTTACAACCAACCCTAGGATAGAAGATGAATTGGGAAATTACCCAGACAAAGCTAAGTGGAACTTGTGTTGAATGTGAGAATGAAATAGAGTTATTTTAAAGCTTTTCTATTGAAATAGAAATCAGTAATGAGAAAGGGTACAATACAAAGTTCTGTTCTTAGGTTGAAAAGTACCGAGAAAGTTTGATAACTAGAGGAGAGAAAAGAAAAGTGGAATGAGTCAAAATCCCTAACGTGTGAGAAACAAGAATGGAGACTGCATGGGTTGACCATAGAAGGTACTTGAGGAATGTACGCAAGCTTTAGTGAGTCCTTGGGGATAGATAAAGTGTCAAGTTATGAATCGCTCAGAGTTAAAAGAGTGTCATGGAACCGGCTTGGCTTCCCCGACAAAGCGGAGCATTACCAAAATGTGGTTGAAAGTATCTTAGACCTAGTACCAGGAAGGATATGTACTCTCGATTGTCAACCCAAAATGCAAATTTGAACTATTATTGACACGCCCATGTAAGTCCTCTTAGAGTTAGTAGTATTTGAGGCTATGAAGGGCCCTAAAACGAGTAGAATCTCTAATTAGGCACATTACGATAAGACGAGAGTCTATAATAGCTAGAGATGATGTATACTTGTATATGTTTGCTTAAGGATATATGGCTCACTCCTAAAACCCCCGCTTTTCAGATGAAAATGTCTGACACGAGCCTTGACTTTCAAGCACTAGAGGACAGACCCTGATAACTAGATATGACATTCTAATCGACGAGACAATAGCGGATACCCACCCGATGGGTTTTGGGAGCTCAAAGATTATATGTAGACTTTTGTGCATGACTACATAATATTTTGTATAATTTAAAATTATAGCTGAAATGGATGTAAACACTATTCATACAGAGAAAATAACATTTTGCAACTCACTTAACTTATGTTGTTTGTGTATTTAGACTTGCATGTCAATTATAACAGTCTATTCGAATTTTTATGTAAAAATTTTATTTAGCAAGAAATGATGAAAATTATTTGCATTTGAGATTAAGTATAATTTAACATAGTTTGATTCATGGAAGGATATTTTGAGAATTTGAAAAAAAAAATTCAAGGTTATTTCTAGAATATCAAAATGGGTATTACATAAATGATTTAGTTGTTTAAAAATTTAAAATATTTTCACTCTCTCTATATATCATACTAAAAATAAAAAAAGAGAAAAGAAAAAAGAAAAAAAGAAAGAAAAGAAATGTAAAAAAGAAAAACATTGTACAATTTTGTGTAATTAACAAAGAAAATTCTTAAGTGAATTAAGGACTGAGACTTTATCAATTGGAGAAAAAAAAGATTGAGACTTGTAGACTATAATGTAGTATTGTTTGTGCTCTCTTAATCTTTTGAGTACATTGTTATTTTTCCAACAACAAAAAAAAACAAACAAAATTTCTTTCTAAGCTTAGGCACATTACAAGCCTAAAAGGACCTCAGTAATCCTTATGAATTCATGTGCTTGTGACAAACAAGAGATGATGATTAATTTTGATTTACATAGATGTAGTGTTTGGATAGAGTGAAACACTTACCCTTATCTTTGAGAGATAATTGCTTTAAGAGGAAATTTCTTGATTGGTTGCTTGATATTGAATTGATCTCAAGCATTGATTATGTATTATAGTGAGCCCATACGAGAGAAAGGGAAATTTTAAGTTAATTCCTATGCATTGAATGGACAATCTTCAAAAATTAAGTTGTGTTGTTTAAGTTTTAGGTAATTCTTTTTCTTAGTTTTTTTCTATAGCTTCTTTTCGTGGACTTTTGGTACTCTTACATTCTTAGTTTATTTATTTTTTTACCCTCTTTGATGTTAAAAATTATAGATATTAATTAAGTTTAATTGAAATCCAACCCGTTCAAATTGAGTGCTCTTAAATGAAATTTGTGTTATTTTATAGGCCAATGAAGAAAAAAGAAAGTGATTGAAGAGAAAAATTAGAAAGCCCAAGAAAAAAATTAAAAAAGTGCTTAAGCAAGTTTTCTACCTCGATTTTGCTTAAGCTAAAATTAAAGCGCTTAAGAAAATTCCACTAAATATTGGAAACCTTGTTGTCTCATTTTTGCTCAAGTCAAAATCAAAAGTTCACTGTCTCATTTTTTCTCAAGCGAGAATTTTATGGCTTGAGTGAAAATTACTTTCTTTATGCTAAAGACTCTATTTCGCTTGAGTGAATTTTCCAAGACTCAAGCAAAAATGTCCGAGATTCATTTTCCTATTTAAAAAGTCAAATGATATAAATATGAAAGAAATAATTTTTTTAAGGGAGAAAAGGATAGACCAAACTAGAAGCTCTCTTTATCTCTTCCATTGGGCAATTTCATTATTGCAAAACTAGAAGCGTGTGCAAGATTATAGGAATGAAAGAACGACAATTCTAACTTGGATCTTCAACATTTTCTCATATTTTGTGAATCGTCTCTCATGGAAATGAGTGGCTAACCTACTTTCTTTGGGATTAGATGTAATATACTAAACTCTAATGTAACTTTTGGTTTTTATATATATGATTTATTTTCTTCTACTCATTAATGTTTCATTTATGCTCTTAATGTTTTTTTACATGTTGATCCCTCGTAAAGTGATTTTTTATTTGGAATCCAATTGGAAGTTGTTTTCTAAATCTTGTTTTGAAATGAAATACCCAATGTTTGGGATTGCTAAGAATAGAGTACCAAACATTGGTCTTTATGGATTTTTTAATGCAAATTGTCTACTTAAATATTCAAGGAATTGATATTTATAAAGGTAACTTATAATCTCATTACTAAGTAATTAGTTTTGGGTGATTATAATCTTAGACAAAGGAGTAGAGGAAGGTTTTTTATATATATGATTATTAAGGTTACAAAGGAGTAATATTAGATGAAATTCAATCCCAATTTTAAATGATTGAATTTATTTTAATCTTAGTTATTGCTTCTTTTTTTTTATTAATTTTGTTTTCATTTACATTTTATTCTCAATCAATGAACCATTGTGAATACACTTGTAAATAATAGCTAAATTTCTTAATTAGTATAATTGTAACTCAATCAAATATCAACTCAACTTTTTAAGAAGACGACTTTATACTCATTATCAGTTATAAGTAACCTTGATATGTTTGTCAAAGCATCACCTATATTATGATTTAAATTCTTATCCTACAAACCTGATTCAAATTATATCATTATTACCCTAAATAAATCCAACTTAACAAAAATAATTGTTAATTCCACATTATAATTTAGAGAAATATAAATATTATGATTCATATTATAGTATTCTTATTACCCTAAATAATACTCAACTAATTAAATTTTGATATGTAAAATATTTATGTTATACATTGGTAAAAATAAAATTAATTAATTATACAATTATTATTCATCAAATAGACAAGTAGTTATATCATATTTTAGCATGAAACTTAATTTAAATTAAAGATCCTAATGTTTAATTGGTCAATTTTTTTAGTGATATTTTCTTTTTCTTTTATTAGTTTTTTTATGATAGAACTAAAATTCTTAATTATTGTAAAATATGATTACATATATTTTAATTTATATCAACATTAAAATGATGTCAATATATGCACATGTATAAATCTACTATTTATTCGTGTATATAAAAGAATTAATCGTGTAAAAAACAACACATTTTTTATACTTTAAAATAGTATATGTTATAATTTATATAATATTTTAAAAAGTTTTAAAAAATAAAATTATTAAAATATTGGTTAAGCTAAAAAAT